>JAQISU010000406.1:0-284924 GCA_029339505.1 Unio delphinus
CGCAACGAGTCCGCGTACTCGCGGGTGATGGGCTTCGCCTCGAAATGCGCACCCGGGCGCTCCGCCGAAACGTAGTTGATCACGCCGGCGTACCCCGCCGCCTTGATCTCGTCGGGCGCGATCCTCTTCTCCGCGAAGTCGATTAGCGTGATGTCGGCGGCCGACGAGGTGGGCGCCTCGATGGTCGCGGCCAGGCTCAGCAGCGCCGGTGACAGCGCGTATTTGAAGACCTCGCGTCGAGAGACAGATCGCGGTCCGCCGCGACCACGTGGTGCAGCCGTATCGGACACCGCGCGATCGTAGCAAAACCGGCTATAGTCCCCGCCCCTGTAGCCACGACAGGATGTGGCCGGCGGCCGCAGCCCACTGGGGTTCCAGCATCATCTCGTGCCCGAAGTTCGGCATGATGCGTGCTTCGGTGCCGTAGGCCCTCGCCGTCGCGCGCACGTCGGAGGGAGGATAGATCCCGTCGTGCTCTGCCCCGAGCACCAGAAGCGGCGTCGTCACGCGGGTGGGCTTGACCAAATTCAGGGCGACCATGTCGCCGAGGATCGCCCGCGTGCTGTCTCGGGTAAGCCGCTCCATGCCGTCGGACACTACGGATTCGGGCGTCGACGGGGAAAAGAATACTTCGCGCGCGCCCGCCAGTGTCCCGCCGCACATGTCGGCCGGCCGACCGCTGACCGCGAATTTGTTGCAGCCCCAAGGGTGTCGGCGCATTGACCGCAGCATCGACCGAAAATGTCCGCGCGGTGGTGCCGATGCGAGCAGCACCCCGGCCGGAGCATCGTTGCTTTCCAGATACTTCTGCACGATGAATCCGCCCATCGAATGTCCGATCGGGATCGGTTGTGGTGCAATCTTGTTGGCAATCGAGGTGACGTCATCGAGGTAGTCCGAGATCGAGCACAACCGCATGGGTTTGTCCACCGGGCTACCGCCGTGGCCGCGATAGCTGGGCGCTACGACACGAAACCCGCGCTCGGCGAAGAAGTCCAGGAAGTGCACATCCCAGCACCATGCGCCCTGAAAGCCGCCGTGCACAAAGAGCAAGGGGTGCGGGTGCTCTTGGCTCGGTTGGCCCTTGTCGATGAGTTCCAGCATGGGTCGAATTCCTATCGTGGCGTGGATGATTGGTCAGTATGGGTTCGTTGCCGTACGCGTGGCGGCTGGTCCCCCGCCGGACATCCGGTGTTGTCAGATTTGGTGATCGGATTTGATGAAGTGCGCGGCGCGTTCGCCGATCACGACGCAGGGCGCCATGGTGTTGCCGGTGGTGATGCGCGGCATGATCGACGCATCGGCGACCCGCAGGTTCTCGATGCCGTAGACGTTGAGACGCCCGTCGACCACCGACATCGAGTCGCGGCCCATCTTGGCCGTTCCCGATTCGTGCCAGTAGGTGGTTACCGCGTTGCGCAGGTAGGTCTCCAGCTCGTCGCCGGTCAGGTCTCCCGGCATCACCTCGCGCGTCACGAACGGGCGAAGCTCCGCGGAATTGCCGATTTCCCGCAGGGTTTCGATGCCGGCGATCGCGGTCTTGACATCGTCGGGGTGGGATAGCGCATTCGCGTCGATCCGTATCGGATCGTTGGGACCCGGTCCCGACAACCGCAACCGACCGCGGCTTTTCGGATGGGTGAGTGAGCCGAATAGGGTCCAGCCGTTTTGCGGCACGACGTATTTCGCGATGTTCTCCGGTGTGGCCATCGGCAATGCGCCCAGACAAGCGAAGAGATCTGGTCCATCGGCGTCACCGAGTCCGGAGTCCCAGAACAATGCCACCCCCGCCTGGGTGCTGCTCGGCACGTCCTCGGGGAACTCCCAGAGGCAGCTGAACCCGTAGTGGTCTTGGAAATTGCGGCCGACCCCCGGGAGGTGCTGGCGGACCCTGACTCCGGCTTCGGGCAGTGCGTCCGCGTCGCCGATGCCGGATTGCATCAGCACTTTGGGGGTGTGAATCGCCCCGAGAGACAACACCACCTGGGTGCCCGCGGTGATGTGGTGGACAGCGCCGTCGTGGATTACCTCGACGCCGGTGGCCCGATCGCCCTGGAATGTCACCCGCGTCACCAGGGCATGCGGCACCACGGTCAGGTTCGGCTTGTTCAGATGAGGCGCCGTGTAGGTGCGGTAAAGCGAGAGGCGCTTCCCGCCGCGGTATCTCACGTCGGTGATCGCGGCGCCGCGCATATCTTCCATCAGCCGACCGTTGGGACTCTGATAGGTCGGAATCCCCAGCGTCCTAGCGGCTTTCACCCGCCGCCGCGGCGACCGGATGCACATCGGGCGTCGGCTGCACGAAGACCGGCCCGCCCGTGCCGCGATGATTCGGCTCACCCGTGCCCTGCCAGTCCTCGATCTGCCGATACAAGTCCAGGACCGGTTCGTAACCCCAAGCCGATTCCCCGGATTCGGACGCGAAAAGGTCCCAGTCGCTGCGGTGTCCGCGCGCCCAGATCATCACGTTGATGCTCGACCCGCCGCCCAGCACCTTGCCCATCGAAAACGGGATCGAGCGCCCGTGCAGTCTCGGGTCCGGCTCGGATGCGAAACCCCAGTCGCGTTCACTGCCCAGGTTCAGCGGCCACTGGCTCGCGTCGGTCACGGTGGGGACGTCATCGCTGCCGCCGGCCTCCAGCAGCAAGACCCTCACGTCGGGGTTTTCCGCCAACCGCCCCGCGATGACCGAACCCGAAGATCCCGCCCCGCACACGATGACGTCATACCGTTGCTCTAGTACCGGACTCACGACGACTCCCTCACCTAGCTATCGATGTTTAGCCACGCGTTCGCGAGTCGGCGGTTCACCGGTTCGCGAATTCCCGCGTGACTGATAGCAATTCGGAGTCGAGCAAGCGGAGGACGTCTGCTGTGACGTGAATTACTGGCGTTCGGCCGCTTTCACGAGGCGACTAGCAAGGAAGCCGACGACGCCGTGCAGAAAGATGCGCATGATGTGGCCCGTGCCGCGCAGACTTTCGGTGAAGGACCCGGTCCAGCGGATGTCGGTGCCGCCCGCGGGGTTGGGCGTCAACAGCATCTCGGCCTGGTAATCGCGTGCCGGCAGCGGCGGCCCGATCTGCAGGTAAACGTGCCGGTGGTCTTGTTCGTACGCGATCGTCTTTTCCCGCATCAGCATCGGCCACATCCCCACCTTGCGTACCGCGCCGACGCCGGCGGGCACCGGGTCACCGTGGCGCTCCCAACTCGATTGGACGATAAGTGGTTTCGCCCATTCGGACCAGTGGGCGCCGTCGGTCTCCAGCCGAAACAGGGTGGCTGCAGATGCGCGTGTCGTTCGGTTGATCACGAACGTGAAGACCTTGCCGGACATCTCAGCGGCTCGCGTGCGCCGGCGCGGCCGCGGGTCGCAGCAACCGGGCGCTGATCAACGCCGCAAGCCAACCGGGTGAGAAGCGGCCGCCGGCGGTCATGATCCGGTTGCGCCACCCGGGAACGGCGACGGCACGGCCGCGGTCGAGTGCGCGCAGGCCGGCGGCCACCACCGGTTCGGGCGCGGCCAGGTGCCGGTAGATCGCGGTGTGCGAGACATCCGATCCCAAGGCGTCGACGAACCCCGTCCGGGTGGGTCCCGGGCACAGCGCGGTCACCGTGACGCCCGAGCCGCGCGTCTCGGCCCACAGCGCCTGGCTGAGTGAGAGCACGAACGCTTTCGAGGCGCCGTAGGTGGCCTGATAGGTCCCGGGCTGAAACGCGATGGTGGAGGCGACGTTGAGGATGCCGCCGCGACCGCGGGCGAGCATTCCGGGAAGCACCGTGTGGGTCAGACGGACCAGCGCGTCGACGTTGACCGCCACCAGTTCGTGCTCGCGGTGGGCGTCCAGCTCCGCAAATCGTCCGTAGGTGCCGAACCCGGCGTTGTTGACCAGCACCTCGACGGTTCGTCCGTCGAGACGAGCCGCGAGGGCGTCGACGCCGGCTTCGGTGCCAAGGTCGCCGACGACGAGTTCGACGTCAGTGGCCGCCGTCTGACGTACCCGCTGCGCGACCGCGCGCAGGCGCGCCTCGTCACGTCCGGCCAGTAGCAATGACAAGCCCCGCTTGGCCAGCTGGTCGGCGAAGATCTCGCCGAAGCCGGAGCTGGCGCCCGTGATCACCGCCCAGCCGGTTGTTGGTTGAGATGACATTTCGATTCCTTTCGAGGATGTGAATGCAATTAACATTAGGTCACCATGTTAATGTCGTCAACATGTCCGGAAAGAAGTCCCCCGCGGCAACGAAGACCCGCCGCGACAGTTACCACCACGGCGATCTCAAACGAGCGCTGACCAGCGCCGCGCTGTCGCTGGTGGCGGAGCGGGGACCGAAGGGTTTCACCCTGACCGAGGCGGCACGCCGGGCGGGCGTCAGCGCCGCGGCGCCCTACCGTCACTTCACCGACAAGGCTCACCTGCTCGCAACCGTCGCCGAACAGGGGTTCGTCGACCTGCACGCCGCATTGACCGCCGGCGTGGACGCCGCGTCAGGGCCGGCCGACCGGCTGATCGCAATCGGTCGCGCCTACGTGCGCTGGGCCGTCGGCCATCCGGACCAGTACCGGGTCATGTTCGGCGCGGATACCGACAAGACCCAGCACCCGAGCCTGGCCGTCGCCGCAGGTCAAGCCTTCGCAAATCTGCTCGAGGCGATAGCCGGGTGCCAGGCCGCCGGGCTGCTGGACGGCCAAGAGCCGCTCAAGGTCGCCGGGCCGCTCTGGTCGCTCGTGCACGGCATCGCCTCCCTGGCCATCGAGGGCGAGCTACGGAATGTCGGCATCGACCAGGACCCCGAGGAGATGGTCTCCGACGCCCTTTCGGTACTGCTCGATCGCTGAAAAGTAAGCGCCAGCGCCGCCGTCCAGCAAACAAGTGCGACCCCGCGTCGATCACCGCTGAGCCTATTGGCTCACAACATGTTCCGACTTTTGATTGCCTCCACGCGACCCGGAACAGTTATCCAGCTGACCTCGCCGACCGACGGATATCGCCGAAACCTACTATTGAAGGGCACCGATGGCGCGTTGCGTCGATTAGCTGATCGAACTATAGTCTGGACACATGCCCAGTTTGCTGTCACGGAGTTCGGGAGACCGTTGATCGCAATGGGTTCGGCGCCCTTCCGCGTTCGTTAACCAGCAAAGAAGAGTTGAGTATGCGAATTGCCTTGCTGTCCTACCGTAGTAAGACCCATTGCGGCGGACAGGGCGTCTACATACGACATCTCAGCCACGGTCTGGTGGAACTCGGTCACGATGTCGAAGTGTTTTCCGGGCAGCCGTATCCGGAATCGCTCGACCCTCGGGTGCGACTGACCGAGGTTCCGAGTCTCGATATGTATCGCGAGCCCGACCCGTGGCGGATTCCGCGGCTGAGCGAGATCCGCGACTCGATCGACCTGCTGGAACTGTTGGGGGTGTGGACGGCGGGCTTTCCCGAGCCACGAACCTTCACGCTCCGCATTGCGCGCTTGCTGGCCGACCGGGTGGGCGATTTCGACGTCATTCACGACAACCAGAGTCTGGGCACCGGTCTGCTGACATTGGCCGACGCGGGATGGCCGGTGGTGGCCACCGTGCATCACCCGATCACCCGGGACCGGGTGCTTGATCTCGCCGCCGCGAAGTGGTGGCGCAAACCGTCGGTGCATCGCTGGTACGGGTTTTCCAAGATGCAGGAACAAGTGGCCCGCCGGATTCCGGATTTGTTGACGGTCTCGTCCTCATCGGCGGCCGATATCGTCTCCGATTTCGGCGTCTCCCCCGAGCAACTGCACGTTGTGCCGCTGGGTGTGAACACCGAGCTGTTCAAGCCCGGTTCGGGCCCGCGCCAGCCCGGCCGGGTGATCGCGATCGCCAGCGCCGACACCCCGCTCAAGGGCGTCAGCACGCTGTTGCACGCGGTCGCGAAGGCTCGGGTGAATCGCGACGTCGAGCTGCGGCTGGTCGCCAAGGTGGAACCCAACGGCCCCACCCACAAACTCATCGCCGAACTGGGGATCTCGGACATCGTCCACATCACCAGTGGGCTCACCGATGCCGAGCTGGCCGCGTTATTCGCCTCGGCTGAGGTCGCGTGCATACCGTCGCTCTACGAAGGGTTTTCGCTGCCTGCCGTGGAGGCGATGTCGAGCGGCACCCCGATCGTCGCGAGCCGGGTGGGCGCACTGCCCGAGGTTCTCGGGACCGACGGCGCCTGCGCCGAGCTGGTGCCGCCCGCCGACGTCGACGCGCTGACTCGCGCACTCGGCGAGCTCCTCGACTCGCCGGAAAAGCGCCGCAGTCTTGGGAAGGCGGGCCGGGCGCACGCCGTCAGCGTGTTCAGCTGGGAAGCCGTCGCGGCGCAGACCGTTCGGATCTATGAGCAGGCGATCGCACGAAGGGCCGTCGTGCAGGGCGAGCGGCAATGCTGACAGTCGATTTCGATCGGCTCGGAATCGGGCCGTCCACCAAGGTGATCGACGTGGGCTGCGGCGCTGGCCGACACGCATTCGAGGCGTACCGCCGCGGTGCCGACGTGATCGCGTTCGACCGTGACGAAGCCGAATTGAAGTCCGTGGACACCATTCTCCGGGCGATGGCCGAGAACGGCGAAGTGCCCGCCTCGGCATCGGCGGAAGTGGTTGCCGGCGATGCGTTGAAATTGCCCTACCCCGACCAGACATTCGACTGCGTCATCGCATCCGAAATCCTGGAACACGTCACGCAAGACGATGCGGCGATCGCTGAATTGATCCGGGTACTCAAAGTCGGTGGCACGCTGGCGGTCTCGGTGCCCCGCTGGCTCCCCGAACAAGTCTGCTGGCTGCTGTCCGACGAATACCACGCCAACCCCGGCGGTCACATTCGCATCTACCGGGCCAGTGAATTGCGGGACAAAATCGCCGGCCAAGGCCTGGAATTGACGCATTCCCATCATGCGCATGCGCTGCATGCGCCCTTCTGGTGGTTGAAATGCGCTGTCGGAGTTGATAATACAGACCATCCCGCGGTGAGCGCCTACCACAAGATCCTGGTGTGGGATCTGATGCAGCGGCCGATGCTCACCCGGATCGCCGAGTCGGTGCTCAATCCCGTGGTGGGCAAGAGCGTGGCGATGTACTTCACCAAACCGCGAAAGGTCGAGGTCGAGGCGACCCTGGGGTATTCAGTTGCGTCGATATAGCCCGCCCGCAGTTCCGGGTGTCTTCAGTCCGGAGCAGTGCCGCCAGACCGCCATGTCCATCGCCGCCGAGCAGGAGTCATCGGGTGCCCTCCCGTGGTTTCAGGGCGGTCACACCGACCCATGGGATCACGTGGAATCGGCGATGGCGCTCACCGCGGCCGGATTGCTGGAACCGGCCCGGGCCGCCTATGAGTGGAGTCGCCGCACGCAGCGTTCGGACGGATCCTGGCCCCTCCAATTTCGTTCGGGCGCAATCGAAGACGCCAACAGCGACAGCAATTTCTGCGCCTACATCGCCACGGGCGTCTGGCACTACGTGTTGGTCACCGGCGACGAATCCTTTGCCGCGTCGATGTGGCCGGTGGTGCACAAGGCCATCGACTTCGTCATCGACCTGCAGATCGGGTACGGCGAGATCTGTTGGGCGCGAAGTGAAACGGGGCCGGTGCGCGAAGCCCTGCTAACCGGTTGCGCCAGTGTGTATCACAGCATCCGGTGTGCGTTGGCGCTGGCGGCTCTGGTAGCCGACCCGCAGCCGGAGTGGGAGCTGGCCCTGGGCCGGCTGGGTCATGCGCTGGTCGCGCATCCGGAGGCGTTCACCGAAAAAGACCGCTACTCGATGGATTGGTACTACCCGATCCTCGGCAGTGCGTTGCGGGGTCCGGCCGCGGGCGCGCGCATCAAGGCGCGCTGGAACGACTTTGTCGTCGAGGGCCTCGGCATCCGCTGCGTCGACGACCGGCCCTGGGTGACCGGCGCCGAAACCTGCGAGCTGGTGATGGCGCTCGAAGCCATCGGTCAACGGTCCGCCGCACGTGAGCAATTCGCCGCGATGCAGCACCTGCGTGAACGAGACGGTTCGTATTGGACGGGGTTGGTGTTCGCCGACGGCAAGCGGTGGCCCGAGGAGCGCACGGCGTGGACGGGTGCGGCGGTGATCCTGGCCGCGGACGCGCTGTCGGACAGCACCCGGGGTGCCGGGATCTTCCGCGGCCATGACCTGCCGCTGGGCCTGCAGACCGACTTCGACTGCGAGTGCGTCGTTACCGGCCGATGACGTCGATCGGCTCGCCCACCTGACCGCTGGTGCGTTCCAGCACCCGCAGCGAACCGAGTGCGGAGATCTCCCGGAACTGACCGGAATCGAGTGCGCGGCAATAGATGTAATACGGTGGCCGCCCGCCGTCGGCCGGGTCGGGAAATACGTCGTGGATGACGAGTGCCCCGCCGACACTCACCCACTTGGCCCATCCGTCGAAGTCCTCGGTGGCCGCGGCCTCGGAGTGACCGCCGTCGATGAACAGGAACCGCAGCGGCGACCGCCAGCCCCGGGCCACCACCGGCGACTTGCCCACGATTGCCACCACGTGGTCGTCCAGCCCGGCGGCGTCGAGCGTGCGACGAAACGTCGGCAGCGTGTCGAACAGTCCGGTGACCTCGTCGACCAGCGACGCGTCGTGGTATTCCCAGCCGGCCTGGTGTTCCTCGGAACCATGGTGATGGTCCACCGTGTAGAGCACGCCCGCCGATTGCTGTGCCGCCGCCCCGAGCAACAGGGTGGACTTGCCGCAGTAGGTACCGATCTCAACGCCGACACCGCCGCCCAGATACCGCAGCGCCGCGTCATACAGCGCGCGCCCTTCGTCGTCGGGCATGAAGCCCGTCACCTGCTCGGCCAGCGCGAACAAGCGCTCGGGTGCATCCGCGTTGGTGTGGCTCATCAGCTGAACCTATCGTTCGGCGCGCTCTGGCCGACAGCGTGGTCAAGGTCAGTCGGAACCGGGGTTCACCCAGCCCAGCGGCGGCGGCGAGTTCGACCTAACATCGTGCTGTGCGCGCTTTACTTCTTCGAAAATCAATTGGCGTGTGCCTGACGGTGGTCGTGATCGCAGGCGCACTGATATTGGCTCCGGCGGTCTTGCCGTCCCAGACCCCGGGTGCCGTGCCGTCGGCGGCCGCGAGCTGCCCGCAGGTTCAGGTGGTGTTTGCTCGCGGCCGATACGAATCGCCGGGGCCCGGTGTGCTCGGCAACGCGTTCATCAACAACGTGCAATCCAAGGTCGGTAACAGGAGCTTCAGCTCATACGCCGTCAAGTACCCGGCCGACACCCAGGTCGATATCGGCGCCAACGACATGAGCCACCACATCCAGGACATGGCCGCCAACTGCCCGGACACCCGGCTCATCCTGGGCGGCTACTCGCTCGGAGCGGCGGTCACCGATGTGGTGCTCGCCGCGCCGATCGGCGCGTTCGGGTTCGACAGCCCGCTGCCGGCAGGCATGGATCAGCACATCGCCGCCGTCGCATTATTCGGTAACGGGAGCCAGTGGGTGGGTCCGATCACGAACTTCAGCCCCGTCTACAACGACCGGACCATCGAGTTGTGCCACGGCGCCGACCCGATCTGCAACCCGGCCGACCCCAACACCTGGAAAGAGAACTGGCCTCAGCATCTCGCCGGTGCCTACATCGACGCGGGCATGGCCAATCAGGCCGCCGACTTCGTCGTGGGCAAGCTCTAGAGCGGCGACCACTCGTCGCGGGCGATCAGCACCTCGCGAAGCAGGTCGGCGCGATCGGTGATGATGCCGTCCACGCCGATGTCGAGCAGGGCGCGCATCGCTACCGGGTCGTCGACCGTCCACGCGTGCACTTGACGTCCCGAGGCGTGCGCGGCCCGGACCAGCGCCGGGGTGATCACCGGCAACCGGCCCAACCGTGGCGGCAGCTGCAAACAGTCGCTGTCGTGCAGCATCCGCCAGGCGTATGCGCGGCCGGCGGGCGTTTTCGCCGCCACGAGCGCCGGGAACGCGACCGTGCCGGCCGAACTCGCGACGCGTTTGGACAGCAGGCCCAGCGCGCGGCGGCGGCGCCGGTCGGAGAACGACGTGACCAGCACCCGGTCGTGCGCGTGCAACCGCTCGATGACCTCGACCGTCGGTTCGATGGCCGACTCGGCCTTGATATCGATATTGAGCCGCATCGCCGGCAACGCGACCAGCAGCTCTTCCAGGGTCGGGACGGTCTCCCCCGCACCGAGATCCGCCGTGCGGACATCCCGCCACGCAAGTCGGTCGATCGCATCCGAGAACCCCGTGTGTGGCGGGAGCCGGCGGTCGTGCAGGATCACGGCCACGCCGTCGCGGGTGGACCGAACGTCGGTCTCGATGTAGCGGAATCCGAGCTTGGCGGCCTCGTGAAACGCGCCCATCGTGTTCATCGGAAACCAGAACGACGTGAATCCCCTGTGCGCCATGGCAATTCGCCCGGCGCTGCGAAGATACTCACACGCTGCCGCATCGCGATCACTCATGGATTTCTAGGCTACGGCGTCGCGTCGGGCGCGGCGGAGGAAAGGGCCCGAATTTCGTCGAATCCGCCGCCGTGATCTGGCCAGACTGTACGCAATCCAGGCATCAGCTGACCCGCGAACTGCATTGACGCGGCGGCTGAGGCTGGGATTGAATGCAATCCGCACCACTCGAGAGGAGCCGCAATGCCGCGCCTGAATCCTGTTCCCCGAGCTGAGGTCAACGACGAATTCACCCTGAAGATGTACGACTTCATGTTCGGTGACCGTGATCCGGTGGCCGAACCGGGCGCCATCGGCGGGACTCCGGGGAACTGGTGGACGGTGATGGCCCAGTCCCCCGCCGCCCTGCGCCACGCGGTGCGCGGCTTTCGCCTGTACCGCGAAGAAGTGAGCATCCGGGCGGACCACCGCGAGCTCGGCCAGATCAGGGCCGGCTGGGTGGTCGGCAGCCAGTTCGTCTACTCCCAGCATTGCAAGGCGTGCCGGTCGGCGGGGCTGTCCGAGGAGAAGATCGCGGCGATACCGTCGTGGGAAACCGCCGACTGCTTCGATCGCACCGAACGGCTGCTGCTGGCCTACGCGGATTGCCTTGCGGGCCAACACGGCCGGGTGCCCGAGCGGTTGTTCACCCAACTGCGGGAAGTATTCACCGACACCGAGATCCTCGAATTCACCTACACCACCACCATGTACGTCATGCACGCGATCATGTCGCGGGTGCTGCGCCTGGAGTTTGACGATGTCGACGACCCGGTCGTGGAGGTCGACGACCCCGAGGGCGGTGGCGTGCTCGACATCGGCGCCGCCACGTCCGGGCGTGATTGATGACCGAGGTGGATGGCCGGTCGGACCTGGCCTATCGGCTCATTCGGCGCGCGATCACCCAGGGTGATTTCGAACCGGGCTCACGGCTCGTGGAACAGCGCATCGGCGAGATGTTCGAACTGTCCCGCACCCCGGTGCGAGAAGCGTTGCGGGCCTTGGCCGCCGACGGTCTGGTCGTCATCGAGCGCAATCGGGGTGCGGTCGTCGCGACGATGTCCGACGCCGATATCCGCGACCAGTACGAGCTGCGCGCCCGACTCGAATCGCTGGCCGCCGAGCGTGCCGCGACCAGGATGGATGCCGACGGCATCGCCGCGCTCGACGCCGCGATCGCGGACTTCGACGCGGGGGTCGAGCTCTTGTCGCGTGACGCTCTGGATGCCGGTGTGCACCGAATCACCGCTGCCAACAGCGCCTTTCATCAAGCCGTCGTGCACGGGTCGGCGCACCGGCGACTGTCGGCGCTGCTCGTGCACGCGGTCGATATTCCCTTGGTATATCAGGTTTTCCGGCATCAGACGTTGGCCGAAAGCGAGCGCTCCAACCTCTTTCATCGAATGGTGCGCGACGCGATCGCCGCCGGTGAGCCCGAGCGCGCCGGTGCTCTGATGGCCGAGCACATCATGCAGGGTCGCGACTGTGTGCTGGCCTTGCGATCGCAGACGCGTCCCGAAGCCCACATCCACGCCTCATGACCGTTGCGGTCGCGCCGCGGTTCCTCAGACTTCGTAGGTGACGTGGTACCAGTGCCGGACCGGCTTATGGGTCGTGTCGGCTTGGCCGGTGTCCGTCGCGCTCACCACGTTGACGTCGGTCGCGTCCGGATGGTGGGCTTCGATGTAGCGCTCCAGCTCGTGAATGACCGCGCTATGCGGCTGATCCGGATTGGCTAGCGCTTTCGCTCGGCGGGTTTGCGGCACACCGAGAATTATGCCGACGTATTCTTCTATGTGCAGCATTCGCTATTACCTTGTCGCGCAAGCTGGTTGGCGGCCCGTCGCTGCGACCGCAAACCGAGGTAGCCGAGAACCAATCCAGCTCCGATCTCGCCGGCGGCGGTGAGCCACGAGAACCATGTGACGTTGATGCGCGGTCCAGAGCTGAAGCTGTCTTGATAGCCGGGCAGAAATGTCGGCAGGACGTGCGCGTAGGTGAACAATGCGGCGCTGCCGAACCCGACGAAGGACGCAAAGCCGGCAGCCGAGCGGTGTTGTCGTAGAACCAGCACCAACGCCACAACCACAAAAATGCCCTGGATAGTCCCGCCGACCATCACAACGGGTGGCGAGGCCGTCATACCCCGTCGAAAGTGATCGACGCCGTGCAGCCCGAACGCCGCGACGAAGGCGATCATCGCCACAGTCAGGGAACGGTCCGCCGGCCGCGGATTCGAGTTGTTGGACATCGGCGTCTCCCAAGCTCGTCTACTACGAAGAGTAGTAGTCGAGAGCGCAGATGTAAACGATTTTCAGTTCAACGGAAGGCAAGCGCGTTGATAAAGACGCCGGTTATCAGTTGGTGATAGCACCGCTGCGGCCCGACCAATTGGATACCGGGCCCGGTTAACCCCTATGCGGGTGTGTCGCCGGTGGAATAAACCCTGAAGTGACGGCTGCCGGCGGCCACGGCGTGGTCCACCTCGGCGGCGCCCCGTAAGCCACGGGATGACGGGTGACGATGCATGGATTCCGTGCGTTCGCGTTCACGTCGCTGGGCTGCAATCCAGGCTGGGTGTGACTGAAGGAAAACAACGGTCGACTCTGGTGCATTCGCCATGATTGTCAGCTCCTCTCAGAGCAACCGATTCAGCCACCAAGCTAAGGACGTGTTATGTGTTCGTGTCCAGGATGCCCAGGCAATCCTGAGACCAAACCCAGCATGATCATGAGAATTGACCGTGAATTCATCCCAAATCCCGAGCTAGTACCGTTTTGCCGGCCGTTTCGGGCCGGCCGCGATCCAAATGCTAGCGACGGCCACCGACACAATTTTCGTTTCGACCCCGTACGACCGGGGCTGCTATCGTCGCTTGCTTATGCCTGAGATGGACCGTCGCCGCATGATGCTGACGACAGGGATCGGCGTGCTGGCGGCCGCGCTCCCCATCCCTGAGGCCAAGGCCTACCCAGGGCGGATGCCCCCGCCCAGCGCGCCTAGCGGGCAGTCCGGGAGCTACATATTCTTCGACGAATTCGATGGCCCGGCGGGTTCGGCGCCCGATCCGTCGAAATGGGCGATCGCGAAGGCTCGCGAGACGATCAAGGATCCGACGTATTGGGAGCTCCCCGAGCACATCGGGCAGTACCGCGACGATCGAAAGAACGTGTTCGTCGATGGCAATTCCAACCTCGTGCTGCGCGCCGCCAAGGACGGGCCCACCTACTTCAGCGGCAAGGTGCAAAGCCTGTGGCGCGGTGGCGTCGGCCACACCTGGGAAACCCGGGTCAAGCTGAACTGCCTCACTCCGGGCGCCTGGCCCGCGTATTGGCTCGGCAACGACGATCAGGGCGAAATCGACGTGATGGAGTGGTACGGCAACGGCAGCTGGCCGTCGGCGACCACCGTCCACGCCAAGGCGAACGGCGGCGAGTGGAAGACCCACAACATCGCCGTCGATAGCGCCTGGCACACCTGGCGATGCCAGTGGGACGAGGCCGGCATCAGGTTCTGGAAGGACTATTCCGACGGCGCCCAGCCGTATTTCGATGTCCCGGCCAGCTCGCTGCCGGATTGGCCGTTCAACGGCCCCGGCTACACGGTGTATCCGGTGTTCAACCTCGCGGTCGCGGGCTCCGGTGGTGGCGATCCCGGACCGGCAGCTACCCCGCCGACATGCTGGTCGACTGGATACGCGTCTGGTAGTCGGGCGCGTCAGCCCGGTATCCGATCCCCGGCGAACCACGCGCTCGTCACCGCACGGGTCTGCGGCGGCGGGAAGTGAGCGCCCGGCGCGCCCAATTGACCCACTTTGACCGTCCAGGTCGGTCCCGAGCGGTCGTCTACGCAGGTCTGCGTGGTGGGCAGGCACAGGACCACCAGGTGGGCGCCGGTGTCGCCGCACCAGTAGCCCCCGACGTAGCCGTCGTCCCGGCTGCCCCAGGCGCCACCGTTGCGCAGCGAGCACCGGGTGCCGTCGTCGAGAACGAGCGCATACGGCTCCGGCAGCGCCGGGGGTTGCACCGGCGGGAGCTGGCCGTTGTAGCTGACCCGATGCAATCGCTGTTCCCACGGGTCGTCCACGCACAACAGCGAACCCGGCGTCGACGGCCAGCAGGTGCCGGCGCCGGCCGCGCTCGGCGAACACGCGTAGACGTCGTCGGCGACCGCCGAGGGCGACGCGGTGCAGCCCTCGACGACGACGTTGCCTTGGGGTGGGGCTTCGTGAAAGCCGTTGACGGCCTGCCCCTTGGATCCGACGGCCACCGTGGTGATCTGCTGAGTCGGCGGCGGATCGGCTCTGGCCGGCCCGGCGAACCCGAACAGCACCACGACGGCGATTGGCAGCACAGCTACTGGCGACGCGTCCACGCAGCTAACAATCCTCCACGCCGGCCGCGATGTGAATGGGAAAAGAACCCGGCTTAGACGGCCGCGATGCGCCGGGGGCCGGAATCCAGGGCGAGACAACGTTCGAGTAGCGCGTCCGGGGGCGGCTGGCGAAACGCCAGCACCATCTGCGCGCAGCCGAGCCGCTCGAACTCCGGCAGCATTGCCAGCTGTTCATCCACCTGGCCCGCTTCGGCCGGATGCAGCGACAACTGGGCCGAACGCTGGATCTCGGCCGGTACGCGCCGCACCTCGGCGCAGGCCGCGTCGAGCGCGGCATTGACGGCGCCCCAGCGTTCGGGTCCCTCGTGCCCGGGCATGTTCCACATGTCGGCGTGGCGTGCGATGACGCGCAGCATCTTCGGCTCGCTACCACCGATCACGATCGGCGGATGAGGACGCTGAACGGGTTTGGGCTCGCACAGCGCCTTCTCGAGGGTGAAGAACCGCCCGGCGTAGGTGACGGATTCCTCCGTCCACAGCCTGCGCAGCACGGTCAGCGCCTCGTCGACCATCGCAACGGCGGTTGCCGGGGGCGCGAAAGTCGATGCCGTATCCGCGATGTTCGTCCTCATGCCAGCCGGCGCCGATGCCAAAGATCAGGCGTCCACCCGAAATGTGGTCGACGGTGACCGCCATCTTTGCCATGACCGCCAGGTTCCGAAACGTCACGCTGGACACCAGGCACCCGACCCGCGCCCGCTTGGTGACCGCGGCCATCGCGGCCCAGCGTGGTCCAGCCCTCGTAGGTCGGGTCGGTGCTTTCCTTCGGCCCGTAGAAATGGTCGTAATCCCACACCGTTTCGAAGCCCATGCGATCAGCGGTGCGCCACAACTGCTCCAGCTCGCAGTACCTGAAGCTCAGGTCGAATTTGACCGAGATGCGCATGTCGTGATCTTAGGATCGGCGGGTGCATTTGGGCAGATCATGTTTTCCGATCGTAAGATGCCGGACGCGTTGCATTAAATCCGTTGTGCAGGTTGATGGTTGGGCGGTCACGAACTCAATGCGTGAGGAGGGCGATCGCACTCGAGGGATTCGTGCCCGGATGACGCAGATCCGGCCGGGGCAGCCAGGCGAGCGGGCGCATCCATAGCGGTAAGCGGCGCATTCGGTGGGCGGTGTGCAGGATCGATTGTGCTTCGACGGTCCGCCAGCCGAGGTTTTCGAAGAAGGCCAGCCCGTTCTCGGGTGCGAACTTGAACGGTGCGCTTTCGGCAATCCCGGCCATATTCTTGTTGATTCGCGTCTTCAGGCCGGGAAACGCGAAATCGAGCATCCACCAGGCGATCTCGGGCCGCTTCAGCGCATCAGAAAGCGCCTCGATGTCAGCGTATTCGAGATACATCGACAGACCCTCGGTGAGCACAAAGGCCTTCTTCGCGCCCTTGAGTGCGTCGTCGAAGAATGCGTCGCGGGCGTTCGGGTCGGCGAGGTCGACGGCGGTGCGGGTCAGCCGGCATCGCGGGGTCTGGTCGGCGAGCAGCTCCGTCTTTTCGGCGAGCAACAAGGGAAAGTCGGCTTCGATCCAGCTGAGCTCGGCCGGCAGGTCCAGGCGATAGGGCCGGGTATCGAGGCCGGCAGCCAGATTCAGTACGCGGTCGCAGCCGTTGGCCAGGGCGTCGGCGATGGCATCGTCGATCAGTTTGGTGCGCGCGACCAGCCAAAAAACCGCTGCGATCGCTCCATCGCACTCCCGCGACGATGGCCCGGCCGTGCGCGCCGGCCAGACGTTCGGCGAGCGGGTCGTGGAACAGCGCATCGGGGCGCGCCGACTCGGTTGCGCGATGCAATGCCGTCCACCGGGCGGTATCGGAAACGTGAGTGATGGTGTGCTCGGCCATACGCTGCGTTATAGCATCCGACGTTGCTGGCGTAGCGTGCGCTCATGGCTGAGGTGAATCGTCGTTTCCTATTGCGTGAGCGCCCCACCGGACGCATCGGCCCCAACACGTTCGAGCTCGTCTCGGGACCGGTCCCCGAGATCGGCGACGGCGAGGCGCTGGTGCACGTCGAATGGATCTCGCTCGATCCGACCAACCGGACCTGGATCAACGACACGCCCACCTACCTGCCTCCGGTCGGTATTGGCGAGGTGATGCGGGCCGGTGGGCTGGGCCGGGTCGTGGAATCGAAGAACCCCCAACTATTCGGTCGGCCAGGTCGTGCAGGGCCTCGTCGGCTGGCAGGAGTACCTCGTCGCCTCCGACACGGCGCCGTTGTTCGCGGTCGACGTCGCCGACGGCGTCTCCCCCAGTGCCTACCTGGGCGCGCTCGGGACGACCGGGCTTACGGCGTGGGTCGGGATCCGTGACATCGGCAAGCCGCAGCCCGGCGAGACCGTCGTCGTCTCGGCCGCGGCGGGCGCGGTCGGCTCGATCGCCGGCCAGCTCGCCAAGGCCGACGGTGCCCGTGTCGTCGGGATCGCCGGCGGCCCGGACAAGTGCCGGCTGCTCACCGAGGAACTCGGCTTCGACGCGGCCGTCGACTACCGCGCCGACGACTGGGCCGCCCAATTGCGGGCGGCGACACCCGACGGGATCGACGTCGACTTCGAGAACGTCGGCGGCGTGATCATGGACGCCGTGTTCGCGCGCCTCAACATCCGCGCGCGGGTGGCGCTGTGCGGCTTGATCTCCGGCTACAACGAGGCCGACCCGCCGCCGGGCCCGCGCGCATTCGCCAATCTGCTGATCCAGCGTGCGACCGTGACGGGCTTCATCGTTCTCGACCACCTGGGCCGCGCTCCGGAGGCGGTTCGCGAGATCTCCGGCCTGATCGCCGCGGGCAAACTCACGCCGCTCGAGACCGTGGTCGAGGGCTTCGAACAGTTGCCAACCGCGATCAACATGCTGTTCGACGGCAAGAACGTCGGCAAGCTGATGGTCAAGACGTCGAGCTAGTGCTCAGAGCGTCACGACGACAAGGACTTTCGAGCGGTCCCGGGGATCAACGCGTACCGGCACCTCGGCGCCGGCCGCGAGCTGCGGGGCCGTCGACAACTCGAGTGACACCCGCCGGGTGGCGCGGTAGGCGTCTTGGTCGGGCAACCGCACGTCCAGCTCCAGCTCGTGCCATGACCCCAACGTCGTCGTCTCGACGTTTTCGCGGATCGTGACGATCGTCGCGATACCCGGTAGGCCGTCGCGCATCAGCCGTTCTCGCTCGAAACTGAGTTCGTTGAGTTCCGCGACGGCGTCGACGGCGTGCCGCTTGTCGGACCTCGTGACCCGCTGTCCCGCGCTGGCCTTCTTTGCCCGCTCGAACCAGCCCATGTCGGTGAGGGTACGGCAGTTGACAATCGGCGTGGTCGGGCGTGGGCGTCAAGATAGGAATTATCGTGATTGGCTACAGCAAAGTTAGCTGTAGTTGTCGGCAGTTCGGAACCGGAGGTTGTGACACATGAGCGAGGACACCGTCGATCCCAATCCTGCTGTCGCGCAATTGCACCGCGGCCTGGCGAACCGTCACATTCAGCTGATTGCGATCGGGGGCGCGATCGGAACGGGATTGTTCATGGGCGCCGGGCGTACGATCTCCCGCGCCGGCCCGTCGGTGCTGGTGGTGTACGGAATCATCGGGTTCTTCTTGTTTTTCGTGCTGCGCGCGATGGGCGAACTGCTGTTGTCGAACCTGAATTACAAGTCGTTCGTCGACTTCGCGGGTGACCTATTGGGGCCCGCGGCAGGGTTTTTCGTCGGGTGGTCGTACTGGTTCGCGTGGATCGTCACCGGTATCGCCGAACTCGTCGCGATCGCGGGCTATATGCAGTTCTGGTGGCCCGGTCTACCGGCATGGGTGCCGGCGCTGGTCGCGTGCGGGCTGATCCTGCTGTTCAACTTGTTCAGCGTGCGCAATTTCGGCGAGATCGAATTCTGGTTCGCGTTGGTCAAAGTCATCGCGATCATCGGCTTGATCGTGGTCGGCGTGATCCTGCTGGCCACCAATTTCGTGTCGCCGCAAGGTGATCCGGCGAGAATCGAAAACCTTTGGAACAGTGGCGGATTCTTCGCGACAGGTTTCATGGGAATGGTCGGAGGATTCCAGATCGCGTTCTTCGCGTTTGTGGGCGTGGAATTGGTCGGCACGGCGGCGGCCGAGACGGCGAACCCGCGCCGCACGCTGCCTCGCGCGATCAATGCTGTGCCGCTGCGGGTTTCGATCTTCTACATCGGTGCGCTGCTGGTGATCCTCACCGTCGTGCCATGGCGGCGGTTCACCGGCAACGAGTCCCCCTTCGTCATGATGTTCTCCCTCGCCGGACTCGCCGCCGCGGCGTCGATCGTCAACTTCGTCGTCACCACCGCTGCGGCGTCGGCGGCCAATTCGGGGATGTACTCGACCGGCCGGATGCTTTACGGTCTGGCCGACGAAGGCAGCGCTCCGGCGATTTTCCGCCGGCTGAACCGCGGCGGCGTGCCGGCGCCCGCCCTGTTCCTCACGGCCGCACTGCTGCTGACCGCCATCCCCATGCTCCACGTCGGCGGTTCGGTGATCCGTGCTTTCACGCTGGTGACGACGATTTCGTCGCTGCTGTTCATGTTCGTCTGGGCGATGATCCTCGTCAGCTACCTCGTCTACCGCCGCCGGCACGCACAGCGCCACGCGGACTCGGCGTTCAAGATGCCCGGCGGCCCGGCGATGTGCTGGGCCGCCTTCGCCTTCTTCGGATTCGTTGCGTGGACGCTCACCACGGAGAAAGACACCGCGGTCGCCCTCGCGTGGTTCCCCGCCTGGTTCGTATTGCTGGCGGTGGGCTGGCTGATCGTCCGGCGCCGCCCGAGTCACTCCGAGCGCTACCGGCAGTTCCTGGCGGAGATGAATCGCCCGGTCGCTGACCGGGCAGCAACACCCGCACCGGCATCCTGACCTGCGCGTGGCCCCCGGGCCTCGGACGTTGTTGGGATCGGTAGCCGTCGTCGGCGTCTGTACTTATCGCAACGACGCCGCCAAGGAGGTGGCACCCCAGGAAAGGAAGACCGTAAATGAACATCGTGCCGACTGGCATCCAGGAGCAGATCAACCGCGTCGATCGCCAACGGAGCCTCTACATCGGGATCAGCACCGGCCTGGTTGCGGTCTGGAGCTTTTTCCGGCTGATCTGGATGCTCTACATCGGAATGACGTTTGGCTGGTTCTTTTCAGCGATGGCCTTCCAACTGGTGCTCTGGGGTGTGATCGGCACCGCCGCGGCGGTCGCGTCCATCGGCTTCCTGACTCGCTACAACAAAGGTTCTTGACGCGTCTGACGGCCGTCGGAGAAGTCCCGGACCCGAGGGGGTCCGGGACTTTCCCGTCTCGTGGCAGTAGGGATCTAGAGCTGGATCCAGGCCGACTTCGTCTTCAGGTAGATGTCGATGCCCTCTTTGCCGAACTCGTGTCCCCAGCCGGACTGCTTGTGGCCGCCGAACGGTACGTCGTGGTCGAAGACCAACTGGCAGTTCGCCTGAACGCTGCCCGCGTGCAGGCGCTTGAGCATCCGGTGAGCTCGTCCGACATTCTGCGTCCAGGCGGTCGCCGCCAGGCCGTAGCTGGTGTCGTTGGCCAGGGCCACTCCTTCGTCCTCGTCGTCGAACGGCAGGATCGTGACCACCGGCCCGAAGATCTCCTGCTGGTAGAGCCGCATGCTCGTCTCGACGTTGGTGAGCACCGTCGGATGTACGAAGTAACCCTTGCGATCCAGCCGGTAGCCACCGGTGACCACCTCGACGCCGTCTTTCTTGCCTTCGTCGATGAAACCCATCACCCGGGTCAGCTGCTTCTGGCTGATCAGCGGGCCGCTGACGCAGCCTTCCTCGCTGGGGGCGCCGAGCTTGAAGGTGTTGGCCATCATCGAGATGCCTTCCACCACTTGGTCGTACACGCCGCGCTGGGCGAAGATCCGCGATCCGCAGACGCAGCCCTGGCCGGAGTGCACGAAAATGCCCAGCGATGCCATCAGCAGGGCCTTGTCCATGTCGGCGTCGTCGAAGATCAGCACCGGCGACTTACCGCCGAGTTCGAGCGTGACCTTCTTCAGGTTGTCGGCCGACGCACGCACGATCTCCTTGCCGACCTCGGTCGACCCGGTGAAGGCGACCTTTTGGACGTCCGGATGCGCGGTGATCGCCGCTCCCGCGGTGTGGCCATAGCCGGTCAGCAGGTTGACGACACCCTCGGGGACGCCCGCCTCGTGAATGAGCCGGTCCAACAGCACCGCCGACAGCGGTGTCTCCTCGGCGGGCTTGACGAGCAGGCTGCTGCCCGCGGCCAGCGCCGGCGCGAGCTTCGCGCTCGCGTTGAAGATCGGGCCGTTCCACGGGAAGATCAGCCCCACCACGTCATACGGCTCCTTGAGCGTGTAGGCGTGCATGTCGACGTAGGCGTCGGATGCGATGCCGTCGGTCTTCACGTCGTAGGCGACGCCGTTGAGCTTGGTACACCAGCCGGCGTAGTAGCGGAAGAACTCCGACACCGTCGACATCTGCAACTGTGCCTGCATCAGGGGCATGCCGGTGTTGAGCGAGTCGAGTTGGGCGAACTCCTCGGCGTGCTCGTCGATCAACTCCCCGATCCGCCACAAGACCTTGGCCCGCTCGCGCCCGGGAAGCTGTGACCAGGAACCCGACTCGAAGGAGGCCTTCGCCCGCGCCGCGGCCTCGTCGACCGCTTCCGGGCCGCAGTCGGTAAATTCGGTGATCGTCTCTTCGGTCGCGGGGTTGATGATCGGGATGACCTCGCCCGATCCGGGGCGCTTACTAAGGTCGTCCAGTACTGCCTGCAGAGTCATCTGTTCCCTTCCCGATCAACTCTGATCGAGCCCGGCGCTCCCGTGCCCGTATATGCTGAGCACCTGCTTAGCATTGCGGATGTGGCGCGGTCAAGATTGGGTCGTGTCGGCCGCGTCGGCGTGACCTAGCGCTTGGCCGCGCTGATCGCCTCGTGCACCGCCGAAACGCATCCCGCCGCATCGGGTTCGGGCCCCAGCCCGACGTAGTAACTGCCGGTGTGCTCGCCCGGGAAGCCGGTGATCGTGAAGCCGGCGGGATCGCCGTCGATGGCGTCCGTGGTCATCGATGCCTGCGCCAACGGCGCGGAGATCACCGCGGTCCCGCGCTTTGCCCCGTAGGTCGCCACCAGCAGTTGCGTGGGATGCAGCACCACTGCGGTCCAATGCTCTTCGTCGGGATCGACCGGGTTGGCGCGGCGCCGCAGTAGCTTGCCGAATGCCGAACCGGCCGGGGGGTTTTCGCTATCCGTGAGCCACACCTGGACATCGTTGAGGTCGATTTGGTGAGACGCGGCGTGTTCGGCCAACTTGCCGCAGATCTGGCGCGGCAGTTCGACGATTCGTGCCGACCGGGTGTGACGCACGTAGAGCGGCATGGGTGCATCATGCCCGCGGACCAACCTGGCCGCCATTCGCGCGCACGGGTGTTGGATAGGGGCATGGCGTGCTGTGAATTCCCGGCTGTGGTGCAGGGCTGCGACGGAGCCTTCACCGTCGACTCTTCCCGGATCACGTTCGGGCGTGGCTGTCTCGCGGAGTTGGGCGAGCGGGCCGCCGCGCTGGGCCTGCGGCGGGTGGCCCTGTTCACCGATGCCAGCGTGGCGGCCCTGCCGATCTTCGCGACGGCACGTGACTCGCTGGTCGCGGCCGGGGTGGACGTCGTCACCTACGCCGACGTGCACGTCGAGCCGACCGACGCGTCGTTCGCCGAGGCGACGCGCTTCGCCCAAGAAGTGCAGCCCGACGGCTACGTCTCACTCGGCGGCGGTTCGGTCATCGACACGTGCAAGGCCGCCAATCTCTACGCCACGTATCCGGCGGACTTCCTGGCTTACGTCAACGCGCCGATCGGCGAGGGCCAGCCGGTGCCCGGACCGCTGCGGCCGCACATCGCCTGCCCCACCACCGCCGGCACCGGCAGCGAGGTCACCGGCATCGCGATTTTCGACCTGCTCGCACTGACGGTGAAGACCGGAATCGCGTCGCCCGCGTTGCGGCCCACCGAGGCGCTCGTCGACCCCGATTGCACCGCCAGCCTGCCCGCCGGCGTCGTCGCCGCGGCGGGCCTCGACGTGCTTTCGCACGCGCTGGAGTCCTACACCGCGCGCCCCTACGTACGCCGGCCCGCTCCCGCGCGGCCCACCCTGCGGCCGATGAGCCAGGGCGCCAATCCGTGGAGCGACCTGGGCTGCAGCGAGGCGCTGCGGGTGCTGGGCCGCAATCTGGAGCCAGCGGTCGCCGATGCCTCCGACAGCGGCGCGCGTGAGCAGATGATGTGGGCCGCGACGCTGGCGGGAATCGCGTTCGGCAACGCGGGCGTGCACGCGCCGCACGGCATGGCCTACGCCGTGGCCGGGCTGGTGCGTGACTTCCACCCCGCGGGCTATCCGCTCGCCGAGCCGATGGTGCCGCACGGCATGTCGGTGATCGTCAACGCGCCCGCGGTATTTCGCTTCACCGCGCCGGCCAGCCCGCAGCGGCACACCGAAGCGGCCAGGCTGCTGGGCGCCGACACCCGCGACGCCGGCCCCGACGATGCGGGCGAGGTGCTCGCGACCGAACTCATCCGCATCATGCGTGCGGTCGGCATGCCCAATGGGCTCGGCGGGGTGGGCTACACCGACGACGACATCGCCGCCCTCGCCGAGGGCGCCTTCCCTCAACAGCGCCTGCTGCAGAACGCGCCGCGAGAGATGAGCAAGCCGGTGCTGGCCGATTTGTTCGGCTCCGCGATGCGCTATTGGTAGGCGGTCTTCGTTCGCCCGGTCATATCTACCGCCGAGATTGACGTTAGCGCGCGGTTTACTCGCGCTTTTCCGCGCTGGTGTCGATCTCGGCGATTTGCCGGCCCAGGCGCGTTACGCGCCGACGAGCTCGGGGTGGAACTTGGTCGCCATCCGCCGCATGCCGTCGTGCCAGTCGACCGTCGCGGCGCCGACGAGCTCGCGCATCCGGCTGGCGTCGGTGGGATTGCCGCGCAGCGCCTGCTCGCTCTCCTCGAACACCGGCTCCTTGCCGACCAGTGATCCCAGGTAGCCGCACCACTCCTGGATGCTGACGGTCTGCTCGCCGCACCAGTTGAGGGTGGTGGCCGGGACCGACGCCACCTCGAACAGCTTCGGGATGGACGCGATGATGTCGTCCTCGTGGATCGGGGTGTAGCGGGCCGGGCCGCCGGGCGGAACCGGAATCGGGATGCCGCCCAGCATCATCTCCATGTGGTAGAACGGCCAGCCGCCGTTGTCGCCGTAGGGGACGTTGAGGCGGGCGATGGTGGTGGGCACGTCGAGGGCGCGCGCCATGGTCCGCGCGACGACCTCGCCGGCGATTTTCGAGATGGAATAGGTGGGAAACAGCGGCTTGTGGTTGTCGCCCAGCGCGGCATCCTCGGTCCGGATTTCGTCGTCCGGCGGGTCGTAGACGGCCCCAGATGAGCAGTGCACGAACGCCTTTGCGCTACGGCAATGGGCCATCAGAAGTCCGACGGATTCGGCGTTGGCCGCCAGGTCCTTGTCCCAGTGGCCGCTCTTGGCCACCGCGAGATTGAGGACGTAGTCGAAGTCGTTTGGCAGACCGGCGAAGTCGCCGGCGGCCAGGTTGACGGTCTGGCACCGCACGCCCGCCTTCTCCAGGTCCTCGCGAACCGCGGGGTTGGTGAATCGG
Organism: Unio delphinus; assembly: GCA_029339505.1. NCBI lineage: Eukaryota > Metazoa > Mollusca > Bivalvia > Unionida > Unionidae > Unio > Unio delphinus. The sequence continues at coordinate 24,503 of JAQISU010000406.1, forward strand.
GCGATGCCCCACACTTCGTTGTCGGCTGTCAGCGCCTTGGCGACGGGGGTGGCAACTTGGCCGGTCGGACCGGTGATCAGGATTTTTGAGCCGCGCATGCGCTGATGGTAGCGAGGGCTCGCCGCGGCCCGACGATCGGCGTAACGTCGCCCACGTCATGGCAGATTCGGTGCGGTTCGTCGACGCGAATGAGCTCAGATTCGCCTACCTCGAGGAGGGCTCGGGGCCCCTCGTGCTGATGCTGCACGGATTCCCCGACACCGCCTATTCCTGGGACTATCTGCGCGCACGAGTCGCCGCGAAGGGCTACCGCGCGGTCAGCCCGTTCATGCGCGGCTATCACCCCAGCGGAATCCCCGATCGCGACCCGGATCAGGAGACGCTGGCCCGCGACCCGCTGGCGCTGATCGAGGCGCTCGGGGCACCCGACGCCATCGTGATCGGCCACGACTGGGGGGCGTCGGCCGCCTACGGCGCGGCCGCGCTCGGCCCCGATCGCGTGAAAAAGCTATTCGTCATCGGCATTCCGCATCCGGCGGCGCTCAAACCGACACCCCGGAAGGTCTGGGGCGTCCGGCATTTCGCGGCCTACAAGCTGCCGGGCGCGCCGAACCGCTTCGCGCGCAATGACTTCGCGGCGCTGCCCGCCATTTACCGGCGCTGGTCGCCGACCTGGAACCCCGATCCCGGCGAGTTCGACGCCGTGCGCGCGACCTTCGCCAATCCGGCGAGTCTGAACGCCGCGTTCGGCTATTACCGCAAGCTCTCCCCCATCCCGAGTCCGTCGCTGAAGGCGCGGATCACGGTGCCCACGGTTGTCTTTGCCGGACTGGATGATCCGGTCGCCGAGCCGTCGGATTACCGGGGTGCCGCGCGGATGTTCGAGAACGACTACGTCGTCGAAGAGGTCCGCGGCGGACATTTCATGCACCGAGAACATCCCGAGGAATTCACCGATCGGTTGTTGACACACCTGTAAGCGGATCGACGAGCGTTGCGGCGGCCCAGATTTCTGCTTCTGGCAGCCGGGTGCCTCGGTAGAATCAATGCCCATGACATCTATGTCGCACGATCCGGCCGTTGCGATCATCGGCGCGCAATTGATGGCAATGGGCGCCGCCGCCGTCGCATCCGGTGCCGCGGTGGCGCCGGCGGTGACCGCGCTGGTGCCCGCGGGCGCCGAGGAGGTCTCGATGCAGGCGGCAATGGCGTTCGCCGCCGAGGCCGGCAAGACATTGGCCGCCCACGCCGCGGCGCACGAAGAGATTTCGCGGACGGGCGCGGCGCTGGTGAACATCACCCGGATGTATGCCCAGACCGACGCGACGGCGGCGGGCGCCCTGCAGACCAACGCGGCGCGCAGCACCGCTGTCGAATTCGAAAGTGCCGGCGCGTCCATGTCGAGGCCGTTGGCCAGTCCGGCGCCGGCCACCCGGCTGTTGCGCGCCGAAGCGGTGCCCGGCGCGGCCGGGACGCCGGCCCGCACCCCGGCGTTGGCCAACCTGGTCGAAGGAGCGGCCCTCGCGGCACCGACCCCGGCGGCCGGGGCGGCCACCACGCCTTCGGCGATGAGCGCAGCTTCGACGCTGCTCAGCGCCGGCAGCGCGCCGCTGAGCACCCTCAGTTCGCTCGGTTCGTCGCTCGGTTCGGTCGGCCAGGGCGGACTGGGCGGCGCAACGGCCGGCGGTGCCTCGGCGGGCGGAGCGGCCGCGAGTGCGGCGGGCGCGAGTGGAGCGGCCGCGGGCGGAGCCGGCCCGGCGCTGGCGTCCTCGCTGACCAACGACGACGCCAACCCCGACGCCAAGGACGCCGACGGCAAGCAGACCGGCGGGGAGCTGGTCTAAGCGGTTTACAGCCCGGGTTGGTCGTCGATGATGCCCAGCCAGATCTGCGCGGCGTCGATCGCCACTTTCTCGCTGATGAAGGCGTGCTGGGTTCCGGTGTAGATGTCGCGGAACGCCCGCTCGAGGCGGGTGCCTTCGCGGATCGAGCTGGTCCCGGCGACCAGGTGGGCCCATTCGGCACAGCTTCGGGCCGTATCGGTGGCGTAAACGGCGGCCACCCGCATATCCGCGCGTAATCCCGGCGTCAGATCCTGGCCCGCGGCGACCGCCGCCTCGGCGGTGGTGAAGGCGTCGAGCACCAGCAGTCGCGCGGCGCGCCACGCCGCGCGATGGTGTGCCAGGCCTTTTTGGAAGGTGGGACGGCTGGCCAGTGCGGCCATGTCGCTCATCCGGAATTTCGTCGCGGCCAGGTCCTGCACGTCGTCGAGCATGCTCTTCGCCACGCCCAACGCCCACGACGCGTGACCGGCGGCGGTGACCGGCATCAGGCCCATCCGGGTGGCCGGCGAGGTTCCGCGATGTGGCTGGCGGGCGAACAGTTCGAAGGTGCGGCTTTGCGGGACGAACACGTCGGTGACGCTGTAGTCGTAGGAGCCGGTTCCCTTGAGTCCCTGGACGTGCCAGCCGTCGTTGAAGCTGATCTGCTCTCGCGGCAACACGGCGACATGCATCTCGGGCAGGCCTTCGCTGATCCAGCGCATCTCGCCGTTGTCCACCGGCAGAAACCCGGCGGCGACATATTCGGAGTGGCCGATGCCGGAACCAAAACTCCACGCGCCGTTCAGCTGATAGCCGCCGTCGACAACCGTGCCCTGGCCGTTGGGAAAGAACTGGCCGCCCATCGTCACGCGGTTGTCGTGGGCGGTGAACACCTCGGCGAAACCCGCGTCGGGCAGATAGGCCGCCGCGGCGAACGACGACGGCAGGTTCGCGATGCCGACCCACCCGAATGAGCCATCCTGCCAAGCCATTTCGATCCAGGTCTCGATCATCTCGGTGAACGACGGTTCGACACCGCCGGCCACCGCGGGGTTGAACGACGACATCAACCCGCTGGCCCACATCTCGTCCACGATCGGCGCGGAAAGGGTGCGGATCCGCTCGGACTCCGCGGCCTGCTCGGCCACGACGTCGCGCATGCCGCGCGCCAGCGAGACCACCCGGTCGCTCGTATCGGCTAACGACGTCATTGGCGCTCTCCTTGTCGATCCCGGGACACTGATACCGGTGACCGTACCAATTGTTCAAAGTGTCTAGCCATCGAAATCGCGTGTTGCCGAGCGTCGGCCCTACTGTGGGCTGGTGCGGTGGATCGTCGACGGGATGAACATCATCGGCAGTCGCCCGGACGGTTGGTGGCACGACCGCGAGCGGGCCATGGTCGCTTTGGTAGACAAGTTAGATGAATGGGCCTCGGCGCACGGAGAGACGGTGACAGTGGTGTTCGAGCGGCCGCCCAAGACCGCGATCACGTCGACGGTGATCGAGATCGCGCACGCGCCCAAGGCCGCCGCAAACTCGGGCGACGACGAGATCGTCCGGCTGGTTCGCGCCGACGCCAGCCCCGGCGAAATCCGGGTGGTGACGTCCGACCGGGCGCTGAGTGACCGGCTCCGGGGCCTGGGTGCGTCCGTCGTCGCGGCCGAGCGGTTCCGCGACCTCGTCGACCCGCGGGACCACCGATGACCGCCGCCGCAACAAATCGGGTCTGCGAGCTAGCGCGGATCGACATCCCGATCATCCAGGCGCCGATGACCTACATCGCCGGCGCCCAGCTCGCCGCCGCGGTGTCCAACGCCGGCGGGTTGGGGATCATCGAGACCACCTCCGATCAGGGGCGCGCCGACATCCAACGGGTGCGCACCCTTACCAGTGGGTCGATCGGCGCGAACATCGCGCTGCTGTTCAACCGCGACCTGACGGTCATAGACCTGTTGGTGGCCAACGGCGTTCGCTTCGTGACCACCTCGGCCGGGAGTCCGTCGCTGTTCACCGATCGGCTGCACGACGCGGGCATCACGGTGTTCCACGTGGTGGGCACCCTGGCCGCGGCGAAGAAGGCCGTCGACGCCGGAGTCGACGGGCTCGTCGTCGAGGGGGTCGAAGGCGGCGGGTTCAAGAACCGGTATGGAGCGTCGACCATGGTGCTGCTGCCACTGGTGGCCGCCCATGTGGACGTCCCGATCGTGGCGGCCGGCGGAATCTGCGACGCCCGATCGATGGCCGCCGCGCTGGTGCTCGGCGCCGAGGCCGTTCAGATGGGCACGCGGCTGCTGGCCTCGGCGGATTCGCCGGTGCACGGCAACCTCAAACAAGCGGTCGTCGCCGCCGACGAGACCGGAACCGTGATGCTGCCGCTGGACGGCAAGCGGATGATGCGGGTGATCCGCACCGCCGCCGCCGAAAAGCTGGATGAGTCAGCCTCTTTCGAGGAGGGTGGCGCGGCGCTGCAACGCGTGCAGCGGCTCTATTTCGACGGCGATATGGACGCCAGCGTCGCGAACACCGGTCAGGTCGCCGGCCGGATCGACGACCTCCCACCGGCCGCCGAGATCATCAAGCAAATGTGGACCGGCTGCCGAGAGGTGCTGGCCGCCACCGCGGATCGGCTCCGGCCCGGCCAGGCCTAGCTCGGGTGGGTTTTGACGTCGAAGTCGACCTGCTCGCCGTTGACCTTGGTGATCTTCATGTTCGCGGTGTACTCCTTGCCCTCCGGGCCGGTGAAGTGACAGTCGAACTGCACCCCGACCTTGGCCTCGACGCCGTCGGGGCAATGCACATCGTTGGGATGAAAGCCGGTCTGCTTGGAGACGACGTCGACCACTGACTGTGCGGCACCGTCGGGCTTGACGGTCGACTTGCTGCTGCAACCGGCGCCCAGCACACCCACCAGGCCGACAGCTGCGGCGGCCGCCGCAATCTGGGCGATACGCATCATTGCGCGTTACTCCTTTGTCTGCCGAGCCCGAGGCGAACGCGACGGGAATCGACAGGCTAACACGGCCCAGTGGTGACGCCACAGCTCAGACGTGGCGGATGTCCGGCACTGCAAACCAATGTCCGCGTTGTCCGGAAACTCGGCGTCGGACCCGGATAAAGTGACCGCCAATGGCTCTGAGATGTCTCGCGCGAGCCGCGTGGCCCGCCGTTGTCGTCACCGCCGTCGTCGCGGCGCCGGTGGCTGCCGCCGACTGGTCACCACCGGTCCCACTCAACGGCTCGTATGACACCTTCCTCGATCATTCTCAGCAGACGTTCAATGGCCAACCGCGGCCGTCCGAACCGTCGATCCAGCCGGCCAGCTTCACCACCACATGCGACGCATCCGGCTGCGTCGCGCACTGGCTGCTGACCGCGGCGTTGACCGACAACCCCAATGCGCCCACGGTGTTCGACTACCACTGGTCCAACGACCGGTGGGTGTCGAGCTCGGACTATCCGTTCCACTGCGACGACGGCAGCCTGGTCGCCACCAGGCGATCCGATTTCCTGATACCCAGTGGCGATGGAAGTTTCCGTGGGGAGCGAACTTTCGCCGTCGGCGCCCCCGGATGCCCCGGCGACGGCCCAGGCGTCTATCGGTTGCCGTTCACGCTGACGCCCCGCTGATTGCCTACTGAGGCGGAATCCCGGGCGGCGGATACACGCCACGCAGGATCCACGGCAGCCAGTTGATGCCGTACTCGACCTCGTCGCTCGCGTCGTAGTCGGGGCTGGGATCGAGCGGGACGTTCTCCTGCAGCGCCACCGCCGGCGGCGGCACTGCCCGGGCCGCGGCGGCAGCGGGCCGATCGGATTGTCCGTACACGGCGACCAAGACCGTGCGATCCCGGGCGTTCTCCGACCACACCCCGATCTGGCTGTTGGTGCAGTCGGACATGATCGCGAAATATCCGGGGTTGGAATACCACTGATTCATCACCTCGACACCGCTGATCGCGATGGCGGGATTGATCGCGACGGTCTCGGCGACCCGTCCGTGGAAGCCGGCGGCGTTCGCCCGGTCTTGCGGCGTGGACCCATCAGAGCCGATGTCGTCGTTGAGGTTTCGGTTGTTCAGCACATCGAGGGCGTGCCGTTCGGCGGCCAGCTGTAGCTGCGGGTTGATCTTCACGTCGTTGGTGCAGCCGGCCTGGTGCTGCACGGTGAAGACGTTAGCGACCACGCCGTCGTTGAGCCTCTTATTGTCGGCCCGGGCGGCGGGCGCACCGAATCCGGCACCGGTAGCGGTGCAGAACAATGCGCCGATGGCCACAGCTTGATACCGCATGTCGTCGTTCCCTTCGATCGGCTCCGTCAGCTCCCCGGCGGCAGCAACATCGCTTGCCACGTCTTGTCTTTCGGCGCGGTCGCAGCCAGGTCCGATCGCGTGTACTGACGGCCGTCGGGCCCGGTATAGGTGCCGGTGGCCGGGTCGTATTGGGCGGCGGCGATCGGAGGCGGCGCGGGTCCGGGAGGACTCGTCGCGCGCGGTGGTGATCCGGGCGGCAGCTGCGGGATGTCCTGACCGGACAACGTGGCGTTGGGATCGCCCTTCCAGTTGAACCCGTCGTTGAGCGGCACGTACTGTTCGGTACTCTCGCACAGCTTCACGGTGGGTGCGCGCTTGCCCGGCACGGTTTCGCACGGGATGTTGCGCGCCCCACGAACATTGAGCTGTGAGTCCTGCGGGACCCGGCAGTACAGGTCGCCGGGCGGGCGGCCCGGATAGTCCTCGGCCGTCGGGACGCGCTGCTGCTGGGCGGGCAGGAATCCCGTCGCACACGGTGGCGGCAGATTCAGGTTGAGGTTGAAGCTCAGATACTGACCGCGGTACGCCTGCTTGGTGTTCAGGTTGGCGAGGATGCCGGCCTGCTCGGCGCCGATGGCCATCGGGAACACCACCAGCAACTGCTCGAGGTCGTTTTGGTAGGTGAGCGCGACCTGGCCGACACTGACGAGGTTGGCCAGCAGGATCGGCAAGGTGGGTTGCACCCGCTCGATCAGCTGACGCACCTCCCCCAGGGCGGGCCCGCCCGCATCGATGACGTGGGCGACAGTCGGGTCGTGCGTTTGCAATTCGGTGGTGACCGTGGCCAGATGGGACGCCCAGCCGGCGATCGCGTCCGAGCTGTGGTTCTGCGAATCCAGCACCGGTCGCGACTGGTCGATCAGCGCCACCAGCGGGTCGAGATTCTTGCGCGCGTCGCCCGCCAGATCCGACGTGCCGACGATCAGCCGGGAGAGCTCGGGCCCGAGCCCGCCTACCGCGGTATACGACTCGTCGACGACGGTCTTCAAGTTGTCGCGCGGGATCGCCCCCAATGCGGTATTCGCCGCGCTGAGAAGGGCATTGATGTCGGGTGGTACCGAGGTGTCGGCCCGCGGGATCACGTCGCCGTCCTTCAGCGGTCGCGAGGTGGCGTTGCGAGGCAGCAATTCGACATACGATTCGCCGATCGCGGTGTGACTGTGCACCTCGGCCTTGAGGTCGGACGGAATGTCGATGCCGGACTTCAGCGACAGCACGGCTTGCACGCCGGTGTCGGTCAGCCCCACCGATTCCACCCGGCCCACTTCGAAACCGCGATAGGTGACGTTGCCGGTGCCGTACAGCCCGCCGGATTCCGGCAGCTCCATCTTCACCGTGTAGCGGCCGACGCCGAACAGCATGGCCGGCAGCTTGACGAAGTGCAGGAAGGTGATTGCCAGCACGGTCAGCGCGATCACGGTGAAGACGACCAGCTGCACGATGATTCGTCGCGGTAGATGCAGCATCTACGGCCCCTGATCCCAGTGATAGGGCGCGACCAGCGGGTTGCCCGGGGTACCCCGATAGCCCGACGTGCACGGGCTGGGGAACTGGCCGATGGTGCGGCCCCACTGCAATTCGAGCTGGGTCAGGTGGCACTCCCACCGAGTGCCGGTCAACAGGCCCTGGTCGATTCGGCTGAGTGTGAGGTCGACGATCGCGGTCAGGTTGGCGTAATCGCCGCGCTGGAAATTCTGAAATGTCTCGTTCGGAAACGGGAAGGTCGCCAGCAGGGACAGCGATCGGGTCAGGGCGGGTCCCGCGTTGGCGAGCGACTCCAGCACCGGTCCGACCTGCTGCAGCTCCTTGACTAGGTTGGCTTTGGTCTTGTTGACCGAATCCACGGTCAGGGCACTGAATTTGCTCAACTGGTCCGCCGCTTCGACGAGCTTGCCCCGCTCCTCGTTCAGCACCGCGAGGGCGTCGGGAACGGTCGCCAGGGCGCGATCCAGGACCGGTTGCTGGGCGGCGAACTTCCCCACCACGCGGTTCAGGCTTTCGGTGGCCGCGATGATGTCGCCGGACTGGTCGTTGAGGTTGGCCGAGAATTTGTCCAGCTGTGAGATCAGGCTGCGCACGTCGTGTTCGCGGCCGCGGAACGCGGTGCTCAACGCCTCGGTGATGTCCTGGATCTGGCCCAGTCCGCCGCCGTTGAGCACCAGCGACAGCGCCGCCAACGTCTGCTCGGTGCTGGGGTAGGCGCCGCCACGCGCCAGCGGAATGACGGATCCTTCACGCAATTTACCCTGCGGCGCTTCGCCTTTCGGGGGGCTCAGCTCGATGTGATAGGAGCCCAGCAGGCTGGTGGTGCCGATCTTGGCCGTCGCGTTCGCGGGCAGGGTGACGCCACGGTCGAGCTGCATGGTCACCAGCGCATGCCAGCCCTGACGCTCGATTTTCGTCACGTGGCCGATCGTCACGTCGGCAACGCGGACCCGCGAGTTCGGCTGAATGTTGTTGACATCCGGCATCTGCGCCTGGACCAGGAACGACCCCGGCCCCTCGCCCTGGGTTCCGGGCAGCGGCAACGAATTCAGCCCGCGCCAACCACAACCGGGTATGCCGGCCACCACCATGACCGTCAACAGACTCAGCGCCAGGCGTCTCATTGTCCCCCTCCCGGTGGCGCCATCATGCCGCGCAGGCCCGCGGCCGGGTCGGTCGCGACCGTTTCGGGCACTGGCGCACCGGCGGCCGGTGCTGGCGCGTTCGGGGCGGGCGGAACGAAGTCGGGGCGCATCGAATCCTCGCTGTAGGTCACCTCATTGGGCCTGGCCTGCGCCCCGACGAAGAGGTTCTCCCCGATCGGTGGGTAGTTGTACTGACGGTTCTTCACAATCGGCGCCATGTACTGCGCGCAGAGTTTCGCCGCCTGCTCGCCCCCCAACCGGGAAGCGGCCTGAATTGCGCCGCACAGGAACGAGATTGGGTTGGACATGTTGCTGCCGGCCAGTGCGCCGGTCAGTGCGCCGTTGGCCGGCTCGAAGATGTTGTTGAAGTTCTGCAACACCGTCGGGCTGATGTGCAATGTCTGCTTGATGTCGTCGAGGCTGTCGACCAGCACCTTGCTGATCGACGTGAGCTTGTCCGAGGCGGTGCCGATCGCGTCGCGGTTGTCGGCGGCGAAGCTGCGCACATCCCCGACGACCGCGTTGAGATCCTCGGCCGCCTGCGCGACCTTGTTGGGATCGTCGGCCAACAGCGCGGACACCGTGGCCAGGTTCTGGTTCAGCTGCTCGAGCAGGTCCGCGCTGTCACGCAGCGCCGTCACCAGCGTCGACAGATTCTTCAGTGTGGAGAAGATGTCCTTGCTGTGGTCGCCGAGCGCCGAAACAGCCTGCGAGAGCTTGATAATGGCGTCGCGGATGGTCGGGCCCTGCCCGCGCAGGTTGTCCGCGGCGGTGTTGATCAAGGCGCCCAGCGTGCTGACGCCACCGGGCTGGGTGGGCTTCAACAATTCGGTCAGCCGCTGAACCTGTGCGCGCAGGTCATCCCACTCGACCGGCACCACGGTGCGGTCTTGGCCGATGACGGCCCCGTCGGCCATGACGGGACCACCGGTATAGGGCGGCGTCAACTGGATGGCCCGGCCCGACACCAATTGCGGCGACAGGATCGCGGCCTTGGCACCGGCAGGGACCTGGTATTTGCGGTCGAACGAGAACGTGATCTTGGATCGCAGCGGCTCCGGCTCAATCTTGAGGATGGTCCCCACCGGCACCCCCCGGATCCGGACGTCGTCACCGGCGAACACGCCGTTGCTGTTGTCGAAGTACGCGACCACGACGTTGCGGGCCGCCTCGCCCGCGGTTCGCATCGCGACGATCACGCCGGCGACGAGCACCAGGATCAGGCTGGTCGCCAGCACGGATCGAGACCGTCGGAGTCTTGTTGTCACGGTTGACCTCCCGGCGCCAGCGCCGGCGGCCCGGGCGGTGGACCGCCGGGCGGCGGCGCGGGGGGTGGCTCCCGGTAGGGGTAGCAGCCCGGGCCGGGCAACGGCACACCGGACGGACCGCACGGATGGTCGCCGGGGTTACCGGTGATCGCGTCGGGCAGATTCAATCGCGGCTCGCCGCCCTGGCCCGTCCGCGGATACGGGACCGGCAACGGCGGAGTTCCGGGCTGGCCGGTCGGAGGGTCCGTCAGCTGCGACGGCAGCAGGGTGGCCGGGTCCAGCCCCAGGTCGGAGAACGCCGCACTGATGAACGGCTGAACGAACTGCCCCGGCAAGAGATTCACCACGTACGCCTTGAAGAAGGGGCCGGACGACAGGGACTCGCCCAGCGACATGATGTAGGAGTTGACCAGCGGAATGGCCTTCTGCACGCGTTCTTTTCGGTTCTCTACGATCGCCAGCACGCCGTTGAGCTTGTCCAGCGCCGGTCGCAGCTGCTGGCGGTTTTCGGCGATGAACCCTTGCAGTTGCCGCGAGACCGCCGAAATGTTCGTCCAGATCTCGTCCAGGGCGGAACTCTGGGTTCGCAGCTGCGCCAGCACCGCATTGGTTTCGCGCACCAGGGTGACGACCTCGTCGGTGCGTTTGGCCAGCACGCCGGTTGCCTTGGCCGCGTTGTCCAGCAAGTTGCGCAGCTGGGTGTCGCGGTCGTCCAGCGTTTGGGCAAGGCGCGCAACCCCTTTGAGCGCGCTCCTGAAATCCGCTGGCGTATCGGCGAAGGTCTGCGCCATCGTGTCCAGCGATTCGGACAGCCGGTTGGTGTTCAGTCCGCTGATCGTGGTGGCCAAATCGCCTAACGCGTCCGGCAATTGGTAGGGCGACGTGGTCCGCTCGAGGGGGATCGGCCCCTCGAGCCGGCCCTCGCCGCGCGGGATCACGTCGAGGAACTTGCTGCCCAGCAGGCCTTTGGTTTTGATCGCGACCTCGGTGCGGTTTCCGAGCCGAACGTCGTCGTCAACCTTGAACGTGACCAGCACGCCGGGTCCGTTGAGCTCGATGCTGGACACCTTGCCCACCGGGTAGCCCGAGACTTCGACGGTGTTGTCGGTTCGCAGCCCGCCCGCGTCGGCGAAATACGCGGAGATGCTTTCGCCCTGATCGAGAAACGGCAGGTTCTGATATTGCAACGCGGCCAGCACAAGTGCGGCGATTGCCACGATGCCAACGGCGCCGATGATCAGCCGGTTGCGTTCAGCCAGTGACGTCATTTCGGTGTACACCGCCCGCTGGCCTGACCGGCGACCTTGATGTAGACCGGCTGGCCGCCTTTGCCGTTGACCTTGAGCACGACATCGCACAGGTAGAAGGCGAAGAAGTCGCCGTACATACCCTGGCGGGTCAGTGCCTGGTATTTGTCCGGCAAGGTATTGAGCAGATTGTCGAGGTAGTCGTGGTCGGCGAGTGCGACGTCCGCGACTCGATCGGTCTCGTGGACCACTTTCGAAAACGGTGCACGCGCCTGGGACAGCAAGTCGGTGATCGAGCCGGCCGCCTCGTTCGTGTAGGCCACCGCGTTCGAGATGTCCGCCTTGCGTTCGGCGAGCCCGTGCACCAGTTGTGACAGCGACGTGACCGCCTTGTCCAACCGATCGCTTTGGCCACCAAGCGAACCCAGCACCACGTTGAGGTTATTGACGACTTGCCCGATGAGCTGGTCGCGGTCCGCCAAGGTATTCGTCACGGCCGCGGCCTGATCGAGAAACGACGTGATCGTGGGGCCCTGCCCCTGAAACATCTGCAGCAACTGCTCGCTGAGCGCATTCACCTGCTCGGGGTTCAGCGCGCGAAACAGCGGCTTGAAGCCACCGATCAACGCATCGAGATCCAGCGCCGGCTTGGTGCGGGCCAGCGGAATCGTTTGGTGCGGAGCAAGTATGGCCAGCCCGCCGGCCCCTTCTTCCAGCGCCAGGTAGCGGTCGCCAAACAGGTTGTCGTATCGGATCACCGCCAAGGTTCCCTGGGTCAGGGTGACCGAATTGTCGGCGGTGAACTCCACCCGCACCGTCGCGTCCGGGTTGATGGAGATCTTTTCGACCTTGCCGACCTCCACGCCGGCGATGCGCACCAGCTTGCCCTCCCTGAGGTTGGACACGTTGGTGAACTCGGCGTAGTACGTCTTGCCGTCACCGAAACGCACCTCGCCGAACACGGCAACCAGCAGGGACGCGGTCAGCGCGCACACCGACAGGAAGATGCCCAGGCGCACCGCGACGCCTTTCAGGTTCTCCTGCATCGTTTTTCTCCTGCATGTCGATCGTGGGCTGTCACGGTGTTAGGGGCCCGGGGGCGGTGGGCCGGGCGGCGGAGCCGGGGGCACGCCGGGCCACAGCGGCACTCCGCCGGGTCCGTACAGCGCCGCCCCGTACGGCGGGGCGCCGGGGTTGGGCCCGATGGCCGGACCGGGAATGCACTGACGAATCGACGGCGGTTGGGGCACGGCGCGGGTCACCGGGAGATAGTCGGCCCAACAGGGATGGCCGAGGCCGGGGTTGGGCCTGATATCGATTCCGGTCCCCCACCCGGTGTTGGTGACGAGCTCGCGCACCGGGAAGTTCTTGCTGGCATCCGGCAGTGACCCGCACCCCGGCTTGCCGCCGGGACCGCCCTTGGCCGCGACGAGCGGCACGTTGTCGGGAAAGACGTAGGGGTCATTACCCAACAACAGCGCGACGTCGAGTTGCAGCGTGCGACCGTCGGCACCACCCCACGCCGAATAGCCGCCGTTGTCGAGATACCACTTGGTGCCCTGTAGGAAGCAGGTGTACTCGGGGTTGTATTTTGCAAGCAGGTTCGTGGTCGGCTCGAGGATGTTGACCGAAGCGACGAGATTGTCGCGACTGTAGCCCAGCAGGCTGGTGCCCGAATTGGACACGCCAATCACGTTGAGCAGCAGATTATCCAGTTGATTTGCATGATTGACGACGGTCGTGCTGGTGGTGCTGGCCGCGTTCAGGATCGTCAGAATGTCCTGGGCGGCAACATCGTAGGTGTCGCCGAAGGTCTTCAAGGATCGCCAGTCCTGACGGATGGTTTCGCTGCGCTCGTTGAGCGCCGCCAGCACCTGGTTCAGGTCGGTGGCGGTTTTGCCGATCCGCTCGCCCTGGCCGCGCACGGCGTCGGCCACCGCGGTCAGCACCGAGTTCAGTTTGAGCGGATCGATCATGTTGAGCAGGTCGACGACGTTCTCGAACACGGTGTTGATCTCCGTGCTGACGTTCTTCGAATGCAGCACAGCCCCGGCCGACAGCCGCGCCCGGCTTGGGTTCTGCGGCATCACCAGGTCGACGAACTTGGCGCCGAACGCGGTGGTGGCGCTGATCTGGGCCTCGACATTGGCCGGGATATAACGGATTTGGTCCGGTTCGATCTCGAGTTTCAGGCTGGTCCCGTTTTTGTCTTGATCGGTCTGGCCGATCTGGTTGACCCGGCCCACTTGCACGCCGCGCATCATGACCTTGGCGCCGGTGTCCATCACCAGCCCCGAGCGGTCCGCGGTCAGCGTCACCGGCACGTAGGAGCGCAGGGTGCCGCTGAAGGACATCGCCGTCACGAGGACAACCAGGCCGATCGCCCCCAACAGCATCAGCGTCCACCACGCGTCGTGCAGACGGTTTCTGCTTGGCCCGCGACTCATGCCGCTAGCTCGCCAGGTGGAAGTTCGGGGACTGGCCGTAGATGGCCAAAGTCATGATGACGATCGCGATCGACGCCAGCACCATCGAGGCACGCACGGCCCGGCCAACGGCCTCGCCGACCCCCGCCGGTCCCCCGTGCGCGGTGTACCCGTAATAGGTACACACCAGCATGATCATCAGCGAGACCACGACGACCTCGAACGACGACCAGAGCACGTCGGTCGGGCGCAGGAACGTGTTGAAGTAGTGGTCGTAGACACCGGAGCCCTGCCCGTACACCGCGGTGGTCCCGATGCGGGCGGCCAGGTATGCCGTCATCAGCCCGACGCAAAACAGCGGGATCGCCACGACCACGCCCGCCAACACCCGGGTGCTGGCCAGATAACTGACGCTGCGGATACCGATTACCTCGAGCGCATCGATTTCCTCGTTGATCCGCATCGCGCCCAGCTGGGCGGTGGCGCCGGCCCCGACGGTGGCGGCCAGCGCGACCATGACGGTTCCCGGCTGAATCTCGCGGGTGTTGAAGAACGCCGACGCGAAGCCGGTCAGGGCTTCCACACCCACCGAGGCGAATTGGTTGTAACCCTGTACCGCGACGATCGCGCCGGTGGTCATCGCCAAGAACCCGACGATGACGACCGTTCCGCCGATCACCGCGAGAGTTCCGACGCCCAAACCCATCTGGGCGATCACCCGCAGCAGCTCGCCTCGGTAGTGCATGACAGCGTCGGGAATCCCGGCGACGGCGCTGGCGTAGAACCGCACCTGCGAGCCCATCCGATTCCACTCGCCCGCAACGGACTTCGTGATGCGCTGGACCTGTCTCGGGCCGCTCGGAACGCTGACCGTCATCGGCTCACCTCACGACACCATGAACGGCATGCCGACGGCGGTGACGATGATGTTGATGACGAACAAGACGATGAAGGCGAACACCACCGTCTCGTTGACCGCCCTGCCGACGCCGGCCGGGCCGCCGCCCACCGACATGCCCTTGTAGCAGGCGATCAGGCCCGCCATCAGTCCGAACAGCGTCGCCTTGATCATCGAGATGATCACGTCGATCGTGTGGGTGAGGGTGGTCAGGCCCGCGACCCACGCCCCCGCCGAGACGTGCATCAGGAACACCGAGCAGAAGAACGCTCCGATCAGACCTGTCGCGGTCACCACCGAACTGAGGGCCAACGAGACCGTCGTGGCCGCCAGCACGCGCGGAACCGCCAGCGCCTGAATCGGATTGATGCCCATCACCCGCAACGCATCGAGCTCCTCGCGGATGGTGCGGGCGCCCAGGTCGGCGCACATCGCGGTGGCGCCCGCACCCGCTACGACCAATACCGTGACGATCGGGGCGCTTTGGTCGACGGTGAAGATCGCGCAGCCGGTGCCGGAAAAGTCCGCCGCGCCGATGTCGGTGAGCAGGACGTTGAAGAGGAAGCCCGAAATCACCGCCCACGGAATCGTCATCAACACCCCCGGCAGTGTCGACACCCGCGCCACGAACCAGCACTGCAGCAGGTACTCCCGCCACGCGAACGGCGGCTTGAAGATGGCCACAAACGTCTCCGCCGACATCACGAAGAAATCGCCGATCGCACGGACCGGCTTCGCCGCCTGACCGACCACCATCACCATCGCGTCGGGCACCGCCTGGATTCGAGGCCGTGTCGTCGGGTGGAGTAGCTCACCTTGCCCCCCGGACAGGTCGAAGTGGACGAGTGACATCCGCGAGGGTACGCGGCACGCCGCCATCATGTCCATAGCCAATACGCATGATTGTCGATGACTGATCCGTAAATAACGAAGCAAAACAGCACTTATGTGTAATGATGTATCTAGTTAGTACCGTCTCAACGTCGGGCGAGTCGCCGCGTGTGCGGCCGCCCCGGGCGTCGTTTGCAGGCCCGCCTCCGGGCCGTGCCAGGTTGGCCGGGCCGAGCCTCATCCGGTCACTCCGGAACCAACTGCAGCGGCCCCGACGGGCAGAGCTTGACCGCGTTATGCACCCGGCGGGCGACGTCGGCGTGGGAGTTCGGAACCTCGTCGGAAGCGAGTAGCACGACGCCGTCGTCGTCCTGGTCGAAGAACTCGTCGGCGGTCATCACGCACATTCCGGCGGACATGCAGATCTCGCGGTCCGCGGCGATCTTCACGAGAAGGCCTGCAGCGTCAGCGCCGAATTCATGAAGTCGCGGAAGTGCAACCAGCGGCCGTCGCGCAGCGTAATGATGTGCGCGAACTCGGATTCCCATTCGTGTCCGGTGGCCGGGCGCCGGAAGCGTTGACGGCCCCAGGTAGCGAGTTCGTCGCCTTGGGCGATGAACTTCCATGCCTCCATCTCGACGATCTCGATGTGTTGTCCGACCGTGGCGAAGAAGGTCGTCGCCGCATCGATGCCGCGGTAATCGCCCGCGTACGGGATCTTTTCGGTGCCGTAATAGGTGATCCGCACCTCGGGGTCGAAATAACGCAGCGCGGTCTCGAGGTCGCCGGCCGGCACCGCGGTGTAGACGGCTTTGGTCGCCTCGATATTGCGCGACTCGATGGTGGTTGTCATGAAAGGTGAAGGGGCAGGCGGACATAGGCGTGGGTCAGCAGGCTGGCGGTCTGCTTGGTGCCGGGGTCGTCGGTCAGCGCGATGGTCTGGTACCGATCGAGTACGGCGTTGAGTACCGCCATGACCTCCAGTCGGGCCAGCGAAGCGCCCAGGCAGAAGTGCAGCCCGTGACCCAGCGAGAGCTGCTGGCGAATGTTGGGCCGATCGATGTCGAGCCGATCGGGGTTCGCGAACACCGCGGGATCGCGGTTGGCCGAACCGAAGAACAACGCCACCCACTCCCCCTTGCGGATCAGCTTGCCGTCGATCTCGACGTCACGGGTCGCGATGCGGAACAGGCGTTGCGGCGGCCCGTCGAGCCGAAGTGTTTCCTCGACAAAGAGATTCAGCAACGTCCGGTCGGCGCGCAGGCGCGCCTGGACCTCGGGCTCGCGCGCCAGCGCGTGCAGCAGATTGCCGATCAGAAAGGTCGTGGTCTCGCTGCCGGCCACCACGAGGGTGACGCAGAACCGCACGATCTCCTCCGGGGTCAGCCGCTGCCCGTCCACCTCGGCGCGCAGCAGCGCCGAAATCAGGTCCTCGGCGTCTTCCACGCCTTCGCTGTCGTCGCCGGACTCCCGCTCCGCCAGCCGGGCGGTGTGCTCGGCGAGTCGAGTGGCGAACGTCGTCACCATCTCCTCGTTGCTGGCGATGCGCTCTTCGGGGGTGAGCGATGACGACAGCATGAAGGCGTTGGCCCAGCGCCGAAACCGGACGTGATCGCCGTCGGGCAATCCCAGCAGCCGCACCATGGCCCGGGTCGGAACCTCGGCGGCGAATTCCATCACGTCCACGGTGCCGTCGCCGCCGTCGTCGAGGGAGGCGAGCAGCTGTGGGATCAGCTCGGCCAGCCAGCCTTCGAGCTTCTTGACGCGGCGCGGGGAAAACGCCTGACTGACCAGCTTTCGTTCCACCTCGTGCTTGGGTGGATCGGTGTTGACCAGCATCAGGCTCGGCGCCGACGAGGCTTCTTGCAGGGGATCGCGCGACGAGAAGGTGGTGCTGTCCTTGGCGGCCTCGAAAACCTGGTCGTAGCGGAACAATGCCCACGAAATAACGGGTTCGTCGGCGCCCGGAATGGTTCCCGGCGGCCAATCCCGATACCCCGCAACGGGTGAGAGCTTTCTCAGCTGCTCGTACAGCGGATACGGATTGGCGACGCCAACTGGGGTGGGCAGTAATTCGATGGCCGAAACCGATTCCGAAACGGATGCTGAGGACATGCGATCAGCCTCTGTCAGTTGCGGCGGCAAATCGATCCCCCGTTGGGGGGGACTCCTGCCCCCTTACGAGGTGAATTTCTGATTTCCGACCTGCCACGGCGCTTCCCAGAGGAAAGTGATCATCGTGATTGGTGTCAACGTTGACGAGGTCATTTCCGACATGTCCGATCCCCCCGCGCCCAACGCGCTGGCCGACGGCAACCATCCCGGTTGGGCGTCGCGGCCGGCCAGGGAGTCCGATGCCGCGCGCCGCTACCGCGAGGCGTTTCAGGAGGGCGAGGTCGATCCCACCGACGACCCGTTGGCGGTGGTGGCCGAGGCCATCGACACCAAGGCGGCGCTGGTGCGTAATGCGTTGGAGCCGCACGGGGATGAGGATGCGCTCAATGCGCTCGACGGGTTGTTGGACCTGTGTTCGCTGGAGCGGGAGCTGATCGAGGACGGCGCCAAGCGGCGCACCTTCGCGTTGCTGGCCGTGCAGGAGGGCCTGAGCAAGCTGCGCGCCGTCGACGATGTCGCGACGATCGTCGACCGGGCGCCGCGCGAGATGGTGGAATCGTGTGGATTCGACCGGGCCGTGCTCTTCCGCGTGCACGAGGGCCGAATGGTCATGGAGTCGGCCTATTTCGGCGAGGACACCGAGGGTGCGGAGAAGATGGTCGCCTTCGCGCAGTCGGTCGCACCCCTGCTGGATCACATGCTGATCGAGACGCAGATGATCCGTCGTCACGCGCCCGCGATCGTGCGTGACGCCCGCAACGACCCGCGGGTCAATCGGCCGATCATCGACTTCTCGTTGACGCATTCTTACTGCGCGGCCCCGATCATGCCGACTGGCAAGGTGATTGGGTTCCTGCATGCCGACCGGCTCTACTCGGGCCGCATTGTCGACGAGATCGACCGCGACACGGTGTGGGCGTTCGCCGAGGGTTTCGGCTATGCCTACGAGCGCACGGTGTTGCTGGAGCGGATGCGCCGCCAGCACGACGAGGTCCAGCGGGCGCTGGCGTCCGCGGACGAGGCGGCCCGCGCGCTGCAGGACGCGGACCTGGACTTGCGCAAGATCGAGCCGGTCGAGCGCAGCCCCGCCGCACGGTCATTGGCCGAGGTGCAGACCCGGGTGATGACGATGTTGACACGCCGTGAGGTCGAGGTCCTCCGGCTGATGGCGGCCGGCCGGACCAATCAGCAGATCGCCGACGAGCTGGTGATCTCGGCGGGCACCGTCAAGTCTCACGTCAAGAGGGTGCTGCGCAAGCTGAATGCGACCAACCGCGCGGAGGCGGCGTCGGCGTATGTGCGGCTGGCCAGTGTGCCCGAAGTGGGCTGACGCTCAGGCGTTGTCGGCGTTTCCCAGCAGGACGTCGTACGGCTTGGCCTCGCGTCCGCCGGACAGGTCCAGGTGTACCGTCTTGACCTCCGTGTAGGCATCGAGCGCGTCGGGGCCCAGTTCGCGTCCGACTCCGCTCTGCTTGTAGCCGCCGAACGGCAGCCGGCAATTGATCTGGTGGGCGTCGTTGATCCAGACGCTGCCGGACCGAATCCGTTCGGCCATCGCCAATCCCCTGGCGTTGTCGGTTGTCCAAATGCTGGCCGCCAGACCGTAATCGCTGTCGTTCGCGATCGCGATGGCGTGTTCGTCGTCGTCATACGGGATGACCACGAGCACCGGCCCGAAGACTTCTTCGCGCGCGATCGCCATGTCGTTGGAAACGTCGGTGAGAATCGTTGGCGCAACCCAGAACCCCTTGTCGAACGATCCGCCCGTGATCGCTTCGCCGCCGAGCGCGGCGCGGGCGCCGGCCGCCCGCGCCTCGTCGACGTAGGTCAGGATGCGAATGCGTTGCGCCGCGTCGATCACCGGACCCAGATCGGTATCCCAGTCGCGGGTCGGACCGACCACGATCGTTTTCGCGCGCGCGACCAGGCGCTCGACGAACGCGTCGTGCAGTGCGGCGGGAACCAGTGCGCGAGTTCCGGACTCGCAGATCTGACCCGAGTAGGCGAAGCAGCCGTAGAGCACTCCGTCGACGGCCAGCTCGAGGTCGGCGTCGTCGAGGACGATCGACGGGCCCTTGCCGCCCAGTTCCAGGGTCACTTGTTTGACCGTGGCAGACGCCAGCCGCATGATTTCGCGTCCGACCGCGGTGGAGCCGGTGAACGCGATCTTGCCGACGTCGGGATGCGAGGCGAGCCGCGCCCCGGCCACATGCCCTTCCCCGGGGACGACGTTGAGTACACCCGGTGGCAATCCGTTGCGTTCGGCGATGCGGGCGAACTCGAGAATGGACAGCGGCGTGTGTTCGTCCGGCTTGACGACGACGCTGTTGCCCGCCGCGAGTGCCGGCCCCACTTTCCAAATGGTCAGCAGCAGCGGGAAATTCCACGGCGTGATCGCGCCGACCACACCGATCGGCTCACGATGCACGACGCTCTGGCTGAGCACGGGGAAGGTCTCGACCGGCGCCGGCCGTTGCCACGCATAGCTTTCGGCGAGGTCGGCGAAATAGCTGAAGTGACTCAGCGCGTAGCCGATGTGAAATCCGGTGGCCAGTCGGATGGTCGCACCGTTGCACGCCATCTCCAATTCGATCAGCTCATCGCTGGCCTGCAGCGCCGCGGCGGCGATCCGGCGCATCACCTCGGCGCGATCCTGCGGTGTCGCGCGCGACCACGCGCCCCGCTCGAAGGCGGCCTTGGCGGTCGCGACCGCCGCATCGATATGCGACGCATCGCCTTCCGCGACGGTCGCGACCAGCGTCTCGTCGCCGGGGTCGACGATCTCCATCCGGCGGTCGGAGTCGATCGACTGGCCGCCGATCAGCATCGGGTGGTGCGGGACGGTCACGGTGGTCATGGATTCACGCCACCCCGCGATCTTTGTCGGCGATCTTGGCCCGGTACATCGGAAACAGCGGCTTGGTCAGCGGGATGAGTCGCAGCAGCTTGCCGATCTGGCCCTTGGCCTTGACCTGGCCCTTGGCCAGGCCGACGGTGAGGTTGTAGTCGCCGCGCCAGAATCGATCCGCCACGTCGGCCGGCATCGTCATGGTGATGTCGGGCTTGAGATCGGTTGGGCCGCAAATGACTTGGAAATCGTCGCGCAGCGCGATGGTGAGTTCGTAATCCGGATCGGTGTAGATGATCCGCAGCACGATGTTGGCGGCCCGGAATTTGGGTCCGGACTCCGGGTGGTCTCCCGCGTCGCGGAAGACGCCGCCGATGTACCTGTCGATCTCGCTGGAATCGGTGAAGAAACTCATGATTGCCAATGCAATCACCGCGGCGACGCCACGGTCAGACCCCAAAGGGGAAGTCTTGGTGCCCCGAAGGGGGGAAGCCCACGCGCCGGCGGCACTCATCCGCGGCGCGGATTTCCGGTATATGTCCATAGTCAGTATGGGATCAAATGTCGACAATTCGAATGAATAGCGCTGTTATCGCGTATATATCCCGAATGATGTATCTTGATAATCCGACGGGAACTACACCGGCGCGGCAAAAGCTCAAGGAGGAGCCATTCGCATGACCGACACCAAGGAAGCAAGCGAGAAGCTCGTCCGAGACTTTCTGGGGTCCTGGCAGGCGCGCAGCCTGGAAACCATCTGCGGCAGCTTTGCCGACGATGCGATCTACCACAATGTGCCGGTTGCGCCGATCGAGGGTATTGCCGGCATCCGCGCGGTTTTTCAGGCCTTTCTCGACGCGTTCGCCGATGCCAAGCTGGACATCCTCTCGCTGGCCGCCGAGCCCGGCTTGGTGCTCGCCGAACGGATCGATTACTTCACGATGAACGACGGCCGCAAAGTCGTGCTCCCGGTAACCGGCGTGTTCGAGGTCAAGAACGGCAAGATCGCCCGTTTCAGCGACTACTTTGATCTGGCGGACTTCGAGGCGCAAAGCGGAATGAAGCTGTAGCCGATGCGTCTGGCAGGATTGGTGATTCGCGCGCGCATGAAGGGGGCTCGAGTCGATGGGGACCACCAAGGCCCTAGCTCAACCCGTTAGACGCCGCCCGAAGGACCGAAAGCAGCAGATTCTGGATCAGGCCGTCGGGCTCTTCATCGACCGGGGTTTCCACTCGGTCAAGTTGGAAGACATCGCCGAGGCGGCGGGAGTCACCGCGCGCGCGTTGTATCGCCACTACGACAACAAACAGGCGTTGCTCGCCGAATCGATCCGAACCGGCCAGGATCAGTATCAGATCGCGCGCCGCCTCACCGCCGGCGAGGCCGAGCCGACACCTCGGCCGCTGAGCGTCGAACTACCCGACCACATCACCGCGGCCGTCGCATCGCGGTCCCTGGCGGTGTTGTGGCAGCGCGAGGCCCGTTACCTCAACGAAGCCGACCGTGCCGAGGTCCGGCGCCGCATCAACACGATCGTCGCCGGGATGCGCGACAACGTCGTCCTGGAAGTCCCGGGCCTGAGCCCGCAGCACGCGGAGTTGCGGGCGTGGGCGGTGGCCAGCACGCTGACCGGCCTGGGGCGGCACAATCTGACACTGCCTGCCGACGAACTCAAAGACCGCCTGTACCAAGCGTGTATGGCCGCGGCGAGGACGCCGCCCGTCGCCGAGCTGACACCGCTGGATGCCGCGCGCGACGACGGCGATGTGCTGTTCTCCCGCTACGAGACTCTGCTGGCCGGGGGTGCGCGGCTGTTTCGCGCGCAGGGCTATCCGGCCGTCAGCACCAGTGAGATCAGCAAGGCGGCCGGCATCGCGGGTCCGGGTCTGTATCGATCCTTCTCGTCCAAGCAGGCCATCCTGGATACCCTCATCCGCCGGCTCGACGAGTGGTGGAGCCTCGAGTGCATCCGCGCGGTGCGAACCAATTCCGAAGCCGCCCAACGTCTTCGGGGTCTGGTGCAGGGGCATGTCCGGATCAGCTTGGATGCCCCCGACCTTGTCGCCGTCTCGATCACCGAACTCCCGCACGCCTCGGCCGAGGTGCGCGATGGGTACTTGAGAAATCAGGCCGACCGCGAAACCGTGTGGATCGAGCAGATCACCGAGTTGGTCCCGCAGACCACCGTCGTCGAGGGGCGACTGCTGGTCGCGGCGGCGATCAGTTTTATCGAAGATGTCGCTCGCACATGGCATCTCACGCGATTCGTCGGGGTCGCCGACGAGCTCACCGCCATTGCGTTGGCGATCCTGACCAGCCGGGCCTGACCGCGCTCACCAGAGTGCGGCGATGGTGCCGCCGTCGGCGATCTGCGTGGTCCCGGTGATCATCGACGCATCGTCGGACAACAGGAACGCCACGATGCTGGCCATCTCCTCCGGTGCGGCCATCCGGCCTTGCAGACGCGCGATCATCTGGCCGGCGCCGCCTGCCCCGAGCGTTTGGTCGAATGTCGTCATCGCGATCTGCTGCATCGGGGTGTCGACGAATGCCGGCAGCAGCGCGTTGGCCCGGATGTTGGACGAACGCAGTTCCGCGGCGGTGATGCGACTGAGGTGACTGATGCCGGCCTTGGACATGCCGTATGCCCCGCTGCCGCCCACGCCGATGTGGCCGGCGAGCGACGACATGCTGACGATCGCACCGCCGCCCCGCTCGACCATCCTCGGTGCCGCGTGCTTGGTACACAGCCATGCGCCCCGGAGATTGATCGCGATGACACGATCGAAGTCCTCGACGGTGGTATCGAGGAGCGAGGCCATATGAACGACGCCGGCATTGGCGACGAGTTTGTCCACCCCGCCGAACGTCCGGACGCAGGCTTCGACCATGCCGATGACCTGTGCCTCGTCACTGACATCGACCTGATAACCGATTGCGCCGCAGCCGATCTCGGCGGCGGCGGCATCGGCGGCGGCGCCGTTGATGTCCGCGCACAGCACGCCACAACCCTCGGCGGCGAGTCGCTGCGCCACCGCGAGGCCTATCCCGGCGCCGGCGCCGGTAACGATCGCGGCCTTACCGGCCAGGTCTGGATGGTTCAACCCGCGGCCGCCAGGGCCTCGGTTGCTATGCCGTGCTCGCGAATCGCCCCGAACATCACCAGGCCAAATCCTGGCATGTCATCGGAGAGTTTGAGGGCATACAGGCCGAGGTCGCGCAGAATCCACGCCACGGTCTCCGGCATCGGGTCACCAGCCGCATCGCGCCGGGCGAACAGGCCGCAGGCCCGCGGCGCCCCGGCCGGACGCAGATAGATCACCACGCCGCTGCCCTGAGCCGACATTCGGGCCAGCGCGGTGTTGAGGTCGCCGCCGCATCGACACGCCGTCGAGCCGAACACGTCGCCGGTCAGGCACTCGACGTGGACGTGCAGCGGCACGGGCACACCGGCATCCGCCGAACCGACGATCATCGCCAGATGCTCGCCCCCATCGGTTCCCCGGAAGCCGATGACGCGCGAATCGCCCGCCCAGGTGGGCAGGACGGTCTCGGTCAGCCGGACCACCTGAGGTTCGGTCCGGCGCCGGTAGGCGACCAGCTCCTCGATCGAGACGATGGGCAGCCCGTATTCGATGGCGAATTCGGTCAAT
Source organism: Unio delphinus (assembly GCA_029339505.1). Taxonomy (NCBI): domain Eukaryota; kingdom Metazoa; phylum Mollusca; class Bivalvia; order Unionida; family Unionidae; genus Unio; species Unio delphinus. The sequence continues at coordinate 48,555 of JAQISU010000406.1, forward strand.
TCGACACCGCGCGCCATCAATGCGGGATGACGCCGCGAGACGATCTCGCACAGCGCGGCCGCGCGAGGCCGTCCGGCGAGGCCGGCGAGGTCGACAGCCGCCTCCGCCGCGCCGCGGCGGCCCAGCACCCCGTCGCCGCCGGCCCGCAGCGGGACCACGTGTCCCGGGCGATGGAAATCCGCGGCCGCAGCGGCACCGGATGCCAGCGCGGCGATCGTGCGGGCGCGATCGGCCGCCGAGATTCCGGTGCCTGTCCCGCGAACGTCGACCGACACGCAGAGCGCGGTGTTGCGGTGGCACATCGGTGGGAGGTTCAGCCGCTCGCATTCGGATTCGGGCAGCGCGACCCGCACGTATCCCGAGGTGTGGCGAACCATGAAGGCCAGCAGCCGTGGAGTCGCGGCGTCGGCGGCGAAGACCAGATAGCCGTCGCCGTCCGAATCGCCTTTGACGACAACGGATTGACCCGCCGCCATCGCCGTGATCGCGCGCAGCACCCGCACGTCGGTGGTTTTCATCTGCGCTCCCCCACCGTCGTCATGAACCCAGTCCGGCCAGGAAATCGAGCAACAACCGGTTGGTCTGCTCCGGCTCTTCCTGCTGAATCCAGTGTCCGACATCGGCAATCATGTGGTTCCCGCGGCAATCCGTCATCACTTCCGCGGCGCGCTCGACGGCCTCGGCGCCCCAGGTGGTACCGACGTCGTACTGACCGCCGATGAACAACGCCGGTGGAGTGAGCGGCTTGCCTTCCTGATCGGCCAGGTCGTGCCAGTCGTTGTCGATGTTGTGATAGAAGCTCAGCGGCCCGCTGAAGCCAGAACGCTCGAACTCGGCGGCGTAGAAGTCGACATCGTCATCGGTGAGCCAGACCGGCATCGTTTCCGGATAGACGAAGGCATCCTTGAGCTTTGCACCCTCGGCCATGCAGAGCGGGCCCGCCCGGATCACGTCGATCGGGTCCATCGACGCCAGGTCCACCCCCGCATCGACCGCCGCCTTGGTGGCGGCCATCATGCCCTCGCCGGAGACCGTGTAGGTTAGCCCCAGCAGCCAGCCGCGCACGTCCTCCTCGATTTCGGCGATGATCCCATCCTGCGCGGAGAAGTAGTCCTGATACCAGATCCGGCCTTCGCCCGCCAGCTCGATGTGATAGTCGTTGGGGCGATGCTCGCCGAAGGGGCTGCCCGGCAAGCCAATTACGCCGCGACCCGCGAACGGAACGCTGATCCCGACCACCCCGGCGCAGCGGTCCGGATGCAGCCACGCGAAGGTCCACGCGACGGGTGCACCCCAGTCATGACCGATGACAATCGCCTTGTCGGCTCCGTACGCGTCGAGGACGCCGAGCACATCGCCGACCAATTCCTTGATGCGGTAGGCCGATTGGACGCGGTATTTCGATGACTGCCCGTAGCCGCGCTGGTCGATCGCCACCACGCGATAGCCCGCGGCGGCGAGTGCGGGAATCTGATTGCGCCACGAGTACCAGGACTCCGGAAACCCGTGCAGCAGCACGACCAGTGGTCCCTCGCCGTCTTCGACGGCATGAATGCGCGTACCCCGACAGTCCAAAAACCGGTGAACCTGCGACATCGTCTTCGCCTTTCTGGTCGAGTGCTAGAGAGTTCGGCTCGGCACCGAACCGCCAACGGCCACCAGTCGTTCCGCGGTATCGGCGACCGGCACCGTCCGATTTTCGAAGTTGCGGGCGATCAGCGTCTTCTGCCCCGACAACCTGGTTCGCGCCCATTTGCCGATGACGCGGCCGGCAACCCCGGGCGTCATCAGCGCCAGGGGTGGCTTGACGAGATGGACGACCGCCAAGAACTCGCGATAGGTGTCGAGATCGTCGTGCACCAACTCCATCAGGCGATCCATGTACCAGGTGAGGATGCGGAAGTAGAAGGGACGCTTCTTGCGGACGTCTTTGAGCCAGTCGAAGCGCAGATTCTGTTCGCGGATGACGAACCACGCCGTGCCGGCCATCTTTGCGATCGATTTGTAGTAGCGGTGCGGCAGGTCGCGGTGGCCCGGACCGTATTTGCCCAGTAGCACCTGCATCTCCCGAACTTCCTTGAGCGCCAGGCTCATACCCAAGCCGGACACCGGATCGGCGCTGGTGTATGCGTCGCCCACCGCCAGCAGCGCGCGGGGCAGGTGGCGTTTGCGCTCGTAGTGCAACCAGAGCATGTTCGGGTAGCGGAAGTTGTAAATCGGCGAGGCCGGTTCCAGCCCGTCGATGTTCTCGCCCACCACCGGCGAGGGCATCAGGTTGGCGAATTCACGGAACTCGCGGGCGGTGCGGGGCGGCGAGTAACAGTTGTACGCCACCAGGGAGGTCGACAGGATGGTGCGCGAGCTGTCGGTGTAGTACTGCGCGGCGTAGGTGTCCTCGAAGGGGCGGTACGCGTAGCAGATCACCATCACTTTGTCCTGCCACTGCCGGTCGGGTGGAACCCGGTGCTGCATCGTCGAGTAGAAGCAGTTGATGATGTCCTGCTCGACCTCGGGGGCTCCGATGCCGATGCGATCCAGGAAATCCGGCACGCGGGTGTTCTTGCCCGATGCGTCGACCACGAATTCGGCCGGCAGCACCTCGAATTCGCCGTCCTTGGCGACGGACACCCCGACGATGGCGTTGTTCGCCCGGTCGTAGACGAGGTCATCGACCTCCGACTCGTAGCGGAAGTCGATCCGGGGCTCGTCGTCGAGGCGGCGCCGCACACACCACTCGAGCAACGGCCTTCCCGCACAGATGATTTCGATATCACTGGTGCCGGGTTTCTTCCAGCTTCCACCCAACCGGATTCGGTACTGCGCGGCCATGTCGACCTTGAACGCGCCCTCTCGGACCATGTCGTCGACGATGCCGGGGAAGAAACGCTCCAACTCGATCTGGCCGGCGGTCAGCAAGTGGTGCAGGTGCCAGCCCTGCGCCGCGCCGGGCCTGCCCTCGCGGCGACGATGCGGATCGTCTTTCTCGAGGACGATGACCCGATCGAAAGTCTCGGTGAGCACCTTCGCCGCCGCGATGCCCGCAATGCTGCCGCCGATCACCACCGCGGTCCCGCGTCCGCGCCTGCGCACCTCGGCCATGTCGATGCTCGCGGGATCGAGGTGAACGGGGGTGCGCCGCCGCGCCGCCCCGGTCGGGACGAATTTCTCGTAGTACAGTCCGACCCGATGAAACCCGTTGTTGTCCAACCATGTTCGGGTGGCTTCGACCATCGGAGCCGGACCGCACAGATACACGTCGGCGTCGCCGCCGGACAGCATTCCCTCGTTGAGTAGGTCCGTGACCAGGCCGGTCGGTCCGTGCCATTCGGCGTTCGGGTGCGCGACGATCACGTGCACCTCCACCGCGGTCACCCGGTCGGCCAGCGTCTTGAGTTCGTCGAGCTTGCACAGGTCTTCGCTGGTGGTCACGCCGTAGAGCAGGTAGACGGGGTGGGCGGTATCGGCGCTCAGGCTCTCGGCCATCGCCAGGATCGCCGACAAACCGGTGCCGCCCGCGACCAGGATCACCGGCCGGACGACCGGGCGCAGACCGAAGTTGCCCTTGCTGCAGCGCAGCGCGATGTGGTCACCCGGCCTGGCGCGATCGCGCAGGTAGTTCGACATCACCCCGTCGGGCAGCAGCCGGATGATGAATTCCAGTTCGCCGCTGCCGTCGGCGGGATGCGCGTAGGAGTAGTTGCGCCAGATGGTGGTGCCGGGCACCTGCAGCTGGGCGAACTGCCCCGCCTGGTAGTGCAGCGGCCCGGTCTTCGACGAGACTTTGACCCGGAGCACCGCGGTAGTGGCCGACAACACGTCGACCGCGGTCACCACGCCGTCACAGGCAACCAGCAGTGCCGCATTGTCGTCGGCCGGATATTGCAGTTCGATCCGGCAATCGGAGGTGGCAAATGTCTGACAGGTGAGGATCTTTCGCGCATCCCGCTCCACGTCGGACAGGCCTTCGGTGCGGCCCATCTCGTACTGGCCGGCGGTGCAGGTGGCCACGCATGTGCCGCAGATTCCGCTTTGGCATTCGCTGACGATGGCCACGCCGTGTTCCTCGGCGGCATCCAGCACGGTCTGGTCCGGCCGCACCGGCATCGTCTTGTGCGTGCCGTCCGAATACCCTACGGTGACTTCGCGATCCGCCATTGGCTCGCCCTTTCCCGACCCGCTAGACGATTGCAGCTACGGGTTTCTTGGCAATGCGCGCGTTGAGTCGGGGCATCACTTCTTCGGCCAGCAGCCGCAGTGATTCCTTCCACGGTCCCGGGTTCTCGCTGTAGTCGAACCCGAGCACCAGCAGGTGACCGAACCCGCCCACCTGGTCATAGGCGGCTTCGAGTTTGTCGACCACCGTCTCCACCGAGCCGACCACGAAGGTGTTTTCGGCCAGGTACTCCGGTGTTACGTCGTCGTCGGGCACCGAGGGGTTGTGCTTGTAGAACTTCGTCATGCCGAACATGCGGAACGTGGGCAGCGTGTATTCGCGCATGGCGCGACCCATCGTGCCGTCGACGGCGTAGCGGAAGGCTTGCTCGTCGGTCTCGGCGACGAGAACCTCACGCACCAACCGCCAATCGCGGCGATCGGGAGTCCGGCCACTGCGCTCCGCGCCTTCGAGCACCGCATCCCAGTGTGTCGCGACGTATTCGGTGTTGAGGTCGAGGCTCATCGGTAAGTAGCCGCGCTCCCCCGCGAGCTTGAGCGTTTCGGAGCCCGCGCTGAATCCGGTGACGCCAATCGGCGGATGCGGCTTCTGGAACGGCTTGATGTGGCGCTTCATCAGGCCCTCGAACATCGGCGCGATCCCGTTGGCGTTCCAGTACTTTCCGCGGTGTTCCCAGGGTTCGTCTTCGGTCCAGATGCGCAACATGATTTCGAGAGCTTCCCGAGTCATCTCGCGATGCTCGCCGTTCTTTCCGTCCACGTCGTACAGTGCCCAGTCACCCGGGATTCCACTGGCTCCCACGCCCAGCATGAATCGGCCTTGGGCGAGGTGGTCGAAATAGGCGACCCGATGGGCTAATTCGACCGGATGGTGATACGGCAGCAGATGCGCGCCGGGCGCCAGCTTGATGTTCTTGGTCCGCAGCAGCGCCTGCGCCAACAGCAGGTCGGGGGCGCAGATCGGCTCCCAGGGCACGGTGAAATGTTCCCCGACCCACGCTTCGACGTACCCGAGTTGGTCGGCCAGTTCGATCATGTCGAGGTCCCACTGAGTGGCGTCGTAGAGGCTGCGCTCCGGCGGGTGGGCCGGCATCAGGAACATTCCGATCTCCATGGGGCAACCCTTCCGTTTTCGCGTTAGCCGCGTGCCTGCTGCTGTAGGTATACCACAGTAGTAGCAAGATACTTCGCAACACACAAGAGCCAATTTGCATGGGAATTTAGCCGCGCTGCGTTCGTGATTGCGCGTATTGGCTATGGACATCCTGGCGGAGTGCCGCGTAACCTCGCACAGGTCACCCGTTCGAGCGCGCGGTGAGCGGAAAAAGGAGGCGCCATGAACGTCAACGGACTCCGTCCGGCCGATCGCCGGGAGAGTTCCGGGCCGCAATTCGACTTCATCGGATACGAGACACTCGACGACGGTCGGATCGCGGTGATCACCCTGGATCGCCCAAAACAACGCAATGCGCAGACGCGCGGGATGCTGGTCGAGCTGGACGCCGCCTTCGGGCTGGCCGAGGCCGACGACACGGTGCGGGTCGTGATCCTGCGGGCGGCGGGTTCCGCCTTCTCGGCGGGTCACGACCTCGGGTCCGCGGACGACGTGCGGGAACGGACGCCGGGCCCGGACCAACACCCCACCTATCAGTGCAACGGTGGGACGTTCGGCGGGGTGGAGTCACGCAATCGTCAGGAGTGGCACTACTACTTCGAAAACACCAAGCGGTGGCGCAACCTGCGCAAGATCACCATCGCTTCGGTGCAAGGCACGGTCCTCTCGGCGGGCCTGATGCTGGCCTGGTGCTGTGACCTGATTCTCGCGAGCGAGGACACCGTGTTCGCCGACGTGGTCGGCACGCGGCTGGGCATGTGCGGGGTGGAGTATTTCGGCCATCCGTGGGAGTTCGGCCCGCGCAAATCGAAGGAACTGCTGCTCACCGGCGACTGCATCGGCGCGCACGAAGCACACGCGCTGGGGATGGTCAGCAAGGTGTTTCCGGTGGACGAATTGAGCTCTAGCACCATCGAATTCGCTCGACGAATCGCCAAGGTCCCCACGATGGCCGCGCTGCTCATCAAGGAGTCGGTGAACCAAACCGTCGATGCGATGGGCTTCACCACCGCGCTGGACGGCTGCTTCAAGATCCACCAGCTCAACCACGCGCACTGGGGTGAAGTCACCGGCGGCAAGTTGTCGTACGGAACGGTCGAGTACGGCCTCGACGACTGGCGCGCCGCCCCGGAGATCCTGCCCGCGACCAAGCACCAACCCTGAGTCCGGGCGCCATCCGTGGACATCACCTACCCGCCGGAAGCGGAAGCATTCCGCTACCGGATCCGCGCGTTCCTCGCTGAACACCTCCCGCCCGGCTGGACGGGGTCCGGTGCACTGCCGCCGGCCGAGCGGGAGGCGTTCGGGTCGCGGTGGCGCCGCGCCCTGTCGGCCAGTGGGCTGGTCGCCGTGTCGTGGCCCACGGAATACGGCGGGGGCGGTCTCTCCGCGGTCGAACAGTTGGTGCTGGCCGAGGAATTCGCCCGGGCCAATGCGCCCGAGCGGGCCGAAAACGACCTGCTGGGGATCGATCTGTTCGGCAACACGCTGATCGCCCTGGGCTCGGAGGCACAGAAGAAGCATTTCCTGCCGCGGATCCTGACCGGCGAAGATCGCTGGTGCCAGGGATTCTCCGAGCCCGAGGCCGGCTCCGATCTGGCATCGGTGCGGACCCGGGCCGCGCTGGACGGCGACGAGTGGGTGATCAACGGGCAGAAGATCTGGACGTCGGCCGGTCTGGGCGCCAACTGGATCTTCGTTTTGGTGCGCACGAACCCCGAGGCGCCCAAGCACCAGGGTCTGTCCATGTTGCTGGTCCCGATGGAACAACCCGGAGTCGAGGTTCGCCCGATCGTCAACGCGGCCGGGCACTCGTCGTTCTGCGAGGTCTTCTTCACCGATGCCCGCACCGGATCCGCCAACGTCATGGGCGGGGTGGGAAACGGATGGCCGACCGCGATGACCGCACTCGGATTCGAACGCGCGTCGCAGCTCACCACCGCGGCCATCGAGTTCGGTCGCGACTTCGAGCGGCTGTGCGAACTCGCGCGCGAACGTGGAAAGAACACCGACCCGCACATTCGAGACGAGTTGGCGTGGTGCTTTTCCCGGATCCAGATCATGCGGTACCGGGGCTATCGTGGCCTCACCCTGTCGCTGAACGGGCGGCCGCCGGGCGCCGAGGCGGCGATCACCAAAGTCATTTGGAGTGAATACTTTCGGCGCCATACCGATCTCGCCGCCGAAATCCTGGAACTGGAGGCGCTTGGCCCGGTGGGGCCCGGCAACGGCGGAGCGCGCCTGATCCCGGAAGCGGGCACGCCGAACTCGCCCGCGTGCTGGATGGATGAGCTGCTCTACTCCCGGGCGGCCACGATCTACGCCGGAAGTTCGCAAATTCAGCGCACCGTGATCGGCGAACAACTACTCGGGCTTCCCAAGGAACCACGCCGGGAAGCCAGGCAAGGCTGAAACCTCCAATGGACTTCCGCTACAGCACCGAACAAGACGACTTCCGCGCGTCGCTGCGTGGCTTCCTGCGCGAGCACGCCGGCGATACACGCAGCACGGAGACGGCCAGGCTCTGGAAACGGATCTGCGCCGAGCTGGAGCTGCCGGCGCTACATACGCCCCCGGAATACGGTGGCAGCGGCGCGACCCTCGTCGAGACCGCGATCGCATTCGGCGAGCTCGGCCGCACGCTGGCCCCGGTTCCCTTCGCCTCGACGACGTTCGCGATCGAGGCGATTCTGCGGTGCGGCGATGACGAGCAGCGCAAAACCCTGCTGCCCGGCCTGCTTTCCGGTGAGCGGATCGGCGCGCTTGCGGCCAGCGGCCACCGGGTGACCGATGCGTGCGCCGCGACGGTGGGCGCGCAGCGTCACGGCGACCGGGTCGTGCTGACCGGCGAGTGCACCGCGGTGTTGCACGGCGGCAGCGCCGATCTCTTCGTGGTGCCGGCCGTGGTCGACGACGCGGGAGTGCGCCTGCACGTCGTCGCCGCCGACGCGCCCGGGGTCACGGTCGTCGCCCTGCCCTCCTTCGACATCACCCGCCCGGTCGCCACGCTGCGGCTGGAGCAGGCTCCGGCCGATGCCTTGACGGCCGGCTCCCCCGACGACATCGATCGGGTGCTGGACGTGGCGCGGGTGCTGTTGGCCGCCGAGATGCTCGGCGGCGCCGAGGCGTGTCTCGAGCTTTCCGTCGAATATGCCCGCAGCCGAGAGCAATTCGACCGTCCGATCGGATCGTTCCAGGCGATCAAGCACGCCTGCGCGGAGATGCTGATCGAGATCGACGCGACCCGCGCGGCGGTGATGTTCGCCGCGATGAGCGCGGCCGACGGCGATGAGCTGGGCATCGCGGCCCCGCTGGTCAAGGCGCAGGCCGCCGACACCTACGTGTTGTGCGCCGGCACCGCCATCCAGGTCCACGGCGGCATCGCCTTCACCTGGGAACACGACCTGCACCTGTACTTCCGCCGGGCCAAGAGCAGCGAGGCGTTGTTCGGCAGCAGTGCGCGGCACCGCGCGCTGCTCGCCGACCGCGCGGGCCTGTAGGAATCCGTGGCTGACACCGGCATCACGCTCAGCGACGTCCTGGCGCGCCATGGCCGGGTGCGGCCCGACCATCTCGCGCTGGTCGATTCGCGCCGGCGGTGCACCTTCGCGCAACTCGACGGACAGGTGGCGCGGCTGGCGAATGTACTGTCCGCGAACGGAGTTCGGCCGGGCGACCGCGTCGCCGTGGCCGGCCTGAATTGCCTTGAGCTGATCGAAGTCTGGCTGGCCACCCTGCGGCTGGGGGCGGTGGCGGTGCCGGTCAACTTTCGGCTGGTCTCCGACGAGATCGCGCATGTGCTCGCCGACAGCGGCGCCGTCCTCGTCGTCACCGACGCGGCATGTGCCGCGGCCGTCGCGCAGGCGCGCGCCAAGGCGCCGGCGGTCGCGACCGTCCTGACGATCGGCGACGGCCTGGCCGAACTCGTCGCCGCGGCGGACGCTCTCGCTCCGGACGTCACGGTCGCCGACGAGGCGCCGGCGTTCATCATGTACACCTCGGGCACCACGGGCTTTCCGAAGGGCGCGGTGATCACCCACCGCAACCTGTACCTGCACGCCGTGAGCGTGATCGCCACGCTCGGCCTCGACGGGGACGACAACTGCTGGATGGCGCATGCCCCGCTGTTCCACGTCGCGGGCGTGTCGGGGATGTTCCCGACGTTCCTGACCGGCGGCACGGTCGTCGTTCCGCCCTCGGGCGGCTTCGATCCCGGGGCCACGATGCGGATGATCGCCGACGAGGGCGTCACGTCGTGCTGGATGACGCCGGCGCAATGGCAGCTGGTCTGCGCCCTGCCGGATCTGCGGTCGTGCGACCTCGGCCGGCTGCGCCGGGTGTGGTGGGGCGCGGCGCCCGCGTCAACGACGTTGCTGCGCAACATGTCCGACACCTTCCCGGGCGCGGAGATCATCGCCGCCTTCGGGCAGACCGAGTGCAGCCCGATCACGTGCCTGCTGCACGGAGAGGACGCGATCCGCAAGATCGGATCGGTCGGCTCCCCGATGCTGGGTGTCGAGGTGCGCATCGTCGACGACGAGATGAACGACGTCGCCCGCGGCGAGGTCGGCGAGATCGTCTATCTCGGACCGCTGGTGATGAAGGAATACTGGAACCGGCCCATCGAGACCGCCGAGGCGTTCCGGGGCGGCTGGTTCCATTCCGGCGATCTGGTCCGCCAGGACGGCGACGGCTACATTTATGTCGTCGACCGCAGAAAAGACATGATCATCTCGGGCGGAGAGAACATCTACAGCGCCGAGGTGGAGAACGTCGTGGCAGCGCACGACAAGGTCGCCGAGGTCGCGGTCATCGGAGTGCCCGACCCGAAATGGGGCGAGATCCCGATGGCGGTGATCGTCGCGCACGATCCCGCGAATCCGCCGACCGACGCCGACATCGAGACGCACTGCCGCGCGCATCTCGCTGCGTACAAGCGTCCGCGCCGGGTCGTGATCGTGGAAGCCTTGCCGCGCAACGCCAATGGCAAGGTGCTCAAGAACGAGCTGCGGCACCGCTACGGCGCCGCGGACTCCTACGAAGCCGGTCCGGTCGACACTCCCCTGCTGGACGAGACGATCGGGGCGAACTTCGAGCGCACCGCGCTGGCGCACCCGAATGCCGAGGCGCTGGTCGACGTGGCCGGTGGCCGGCGGTGGACCTACGCCGAGCTCAACGCCGAGATCGATTGCGTGGCGCGCGCATTGATGGCCGTCGGCATCCGGTCCGGGGACAGGGTCGGCATCTGGTCGCCCAATTGCCCGGAATGGACCATCCTTCAGTACGCCACGGCCAAGATCGGTGCGATCCTCGTCTCGGTCAATCCCGCGTATCGCACGCACGAGTTGTCGCACGTGCTGCGCGATTCGCAGACCCGGCTGTTGGTGTCGGCGACGACCTTCAAGACCTCCGACTACCGCGCGATGATCGCCCAGATCCGGGCCGGGCTGCCCGGATTGACGGACGTCGTGTTTCTGGGCACCGACGACTGGCAGCGATTGCGACAGCGCGCCGACGCGGTGACCGCCGACGAATTACGCCGCCGGCTGGCCACACTGAAGCCCTCGGACCCGATCAACATCCAATACACCTCGGGCACAACGGGTTCCCCCAAGGGTGCGGTGCTGTCGCACCGGAACATCCTCAACAACGGGTACTTCGTCACCGAATGCATCGGGCTGGCGCCCGGGGACCGGCTGTGCATCCCGGTGCCCTTCTATCACTGCTTCGGCATGGTGATGGGCAACCTGGGCTGCACCACGCACGCGGCCACGATGGTGATTCCGGCGCCGGGTTTCGACCCGGCCGCGACGCTGCACGCGATCGAATCCGAACGCTGCACCGGCGTCTACGGGGTGCCCACCATGTTCATCGCCCTGCTCGGCCACCCGGATCTGGCCCGCCGCGACGTGTCGTCGCTGCGGACCGGGATCATGGCCGGCGCGTCGTGCCCGGTGGAGGTGATGCGGCGCTGCGTCGAGGAACTGAACCTTTCGGAGCTGTCCATCGCCTACGGCATGACGGAGACGTCGCCGGTGTCCTGCCAGACCCGGATCGACGACGACCTCGCACACCGGACCGCCACCGTCGGCCGGGCTCATCCACACGTCGAGATCAAGGTCGTCGACGCCGGCACCGGCGAGATCGTCAAGCGGGGTCGGCCGGGCGAGCTGTGCACGCGCGGCTACTCGGTGATGCTGGGCTACTGGCACGACGACGACAAAACCCGCGAGGTGATCGATCACGACGGCTGGATGCACACCGGCGATCTCGCGGTGATGCACGACGACGGCTACTGCGCGATCGTCGGCCGCATCAAGGACGTCGTGATCCGCGGCGGCGAGAACGTCTATCCGCGCGAGATCGAGGACTTCCTGCACACCCACCCCGACGTCGACGATGTGCAGGTCATCGGGGTTCCCGACGCCAAGTACGGCGAGGAGGTGTGTGCCTGGATCAAGATGCGGCCGGACGTCAGGCCGTTAGACGCCGACGCGGTCCGGGCGTACTGCGCCGGGGAACTGGCGCACTACAAGATTCCCCGCTACGTCCACATCGTCGACGAGTTCCCGATGACCGTCACCGGAAAGGTGCGCAAGGTCGATATGCGGGCCGAAACGGTCCGGCTGCTCGGGTTATGACAGCGCCGCGAGCGCCGCGTCGTAATCGGGCTCCTCGGCGATCTCGGGCACCAGCTGCGCGTACGCGACGTTGCCGTCGGCGCCGATCACCACGACGGCCCGGCCCAGCAGCCCGGCCATCGGACCGTCGGCGATCGTGATGCCGTAGTCCTCGCCGAAGCTGTCGCGGAATGCCGATGCCGTGGTGACGTTCTCGATGCCCTCCGCGCCGCAGAACCGCTTCTGGGCGAACGGCAGGTCCTTGGACACGCACACCACCGAGGCGCCGCCGGCGGCGGCACGCTCGTTGAACTTGCGCACGCTGGTCGCACACACCGGCGTGTCGACGGACGGAAAGATGTTCAGCAGCACGGACTTACCGCTGAACTGGTCGTTGGTGACCGCGCCGAGATCGACGCCGGTCAAGCTGAAGGCCGGGGCTTTGGATCCGACGGCGGGAAGCTCGCCGACAGTGTTGATCGCATTTCCACGCAGGGTTATCTGTGCCATGAGCACAGTCTGCCAAGGCCGATCCGGCGGCTTGGGGTCAGGTCCGGATGTCCTGATTCGTGGGGTACCAGGCCTAGACGACACGCCCGCTTCGGCCAACACTGAATCCATGGTTCGCAACGTCGTTATCGTCGGCTTTCCGGGTGTGCAGGCACTCGACGTCGTCGGGCCCTACGACGTGTTCACCGGCGCATCGCTGCTGACCGAGGGCGGCTATGACGTCGTCCTGGCCTCGGTCGGCGGCCGGCCGATCACCACCGGAACCGGCCTCGCCTTCGTCGGCGCGCCGCTGCCCGACCCCGACGGCCCGATCGACACGGTCGTGCTGCCCGGCGGAGGCGGCGTCGACGCCGCTCGGCAAGACGCGGACCTGGTGGCCTGGATCAAGGCCGCCGCGGGCAGCGCGCGCCGCGTCGTCACCGTCTGCACCGGCGCCTTCCTCGCCGCCGAGGCGGGCTTGCTGGACGGTTGCCGCGCGACCACACACTGGGCCTTCGCCGACCGGCTGGCCCGCGAGTTCCCCGCCGTCGAGGTCGATCCCGATCCGATCTTCATCCGCAGCTCCGAGCTGGTGTGGACGGCCGCGGGTGTCGCGGCGGGCATCGACCTGGCGCTGTCGCTGGTCGAGGACGACCACGGCACCGAGACCGCGCAGACCGTAGCCCGCTGGATGGTGCTGTATCTGCGCCGCCCCGGCGGACAGACCCAATTCGCGGCGCCCGTGTGGGTTCCGCGCGCCAAGCGCGCCGGCATTCGCGAGGTGCAGGAGGCCATCGAGGCGCAACCCGGCGGCGCGCACAGCATCGGCGAGCTGGCCCGCCGCGCGACGATGAGCCCGCGGCATTTCACCCGGGTGTTCACCGACGAGGTCGGTGAGGCGCCGGGCCACTACGTCGAACGCGTTCGCACCGAAGCGGCGCGCCGGCAATTGGAACAGACCGACGACACCGTGGTCGCGATCGCGGCCCGGTGCGGTTTCGGCACCGCGGAAACCATGCGGCGCAACTTCATTCGTCGTATCGGCGTTTCGCCGGACCAGTACCGCAAGACGTTCGCCTAGCTGAAAGGACCGCACCGATGACCCAAATCGCATTCGTGGCGTATCCCGGATTCACCGCGCTGGACATGATCGGCCCGTACGAGGTGCTGCGCAATCTGCCCGGCGCCGAGGTGCGCTTTGTCTGGCACGAGACCGGGCCGATCACCGCCGACTCCGGGGTGCTGGTCATCGGCGCCACACACTCGCTGGCCGAAACCCCAACGCCTGACCTGATTCTGGTGCCCGGTGGCCCGTCGACTCCGGTGCATGCTCGCGACGAGGTGTTGTTGGACTGGCTGCGCCGGGCGCACCAAACCGCACGCTGGACGGCGTCGGTGTGTTCGGGCTCGGTGATCCTGGCCGCGGCCGGCCTGCTCGAGGGCCGGCGGGCGACGTCGCATTGGCTGGCGATCCCGTTGCTGAAGGGCTTCGGCGCCATCGGAGTCAGCGACGAGCGGGTGGTGCGCCAGGACAACGTCATCACCAGTGCGGGGGTGTCCGCGGGACTCGACCTCGCGTTCTGGCTGGCCGGTGAGATCGGCGGCGAGGGCCGCGCCAAGGCGATTCAGCTCGCGATCGAATACGACCCACAGCCGCCGTTCGACTCCGGTCACCTGTCGAAGGCGTCGGCAACCACGAAAGCCGCTGCCACAGCGCTACTTTCGAAAGACAGCGCCAAGCCGGCCAACCTCAAGGCAACGACGATGATCGCCTGGGATCAGGCATTGTCGGCGGTCCGGTCACGTCGGCGCAAGCGGCAGCCGGACCTCTCCGCGATCTCTTCGAAGGCCTAGCTCGGATTGGGTTGCAGGAACTCGGTCGACGCGAACTGCCCGCCGGCCTGCATCCATGCCGCGACGGCGCCCGGCGCATCGCGGTTCGGGTTGTAGATGTCTTCCTCGCTGGAGAACAGGCCGTTGCCGGCGTAGACCAGCCGGGTCCAGTTCGGGAACCAGAACGGCTCCCCGTTCGGGTCGGTCGGGTGGTCGAGCAGATTCTTGATCATGATGACGACGGCGTCGTTGTCCTCGTCGTAGGCAATCCAGTCGCTGGGAAAGCGCATGTGCGGGAACGGCGCCATAACGGCAACGATCCATTCCCTTACCGCCTCGCGGCCGTGGAAAACCCCGTAATGGTGTTCGATGTAGACAACGTCCTCAGTGAATAAATCCGCGAAAGGCGCCCAGTCACCGGAAGTGCTGCACCCTTCCGCCACGGTCGTATAGTGCTCGACGGCTTGCTCGATTTCGGCCCTGCTGAAGTTGCCCATAGCGGAACACACTAGAACGTGTTCTGGACTTGCGGGGCTCGTCTGGATAGGGATATCGCATGAGCGTTTTGGACTTGTTTGATCTGCGCGGCAGGACGGCTTTGGTGACCGGGGCGTCCACCGGCATCGGCAAAAAAGTGGCGGAGGCATACCTGCAAGCGGGTGCCCAAGTGGCCATCGCCGCACGGCATACCGAGGTCCTGGAGAAGGTCGGCGCGGAGCTCGCCGCGGCCGGTGGCACGGTCCTGCCGATCGGTTGCGATGTCACCCAACCCGATCAGGTGAACCGAATGGTCGACCAGGTGACCGCGGAGCTGGGTGGCATCGACATCGCCGTCTGCAACGCCGGGATCATCAACCTGAAGGGCCTGCTGGACATGTCGCCGGAGGAGTTCCGGGCCATGCAGGACACGAATGTGAACGGGGTGTTCCTCACCGCGCAGGCGGCCGCCCGGGCGATGGTCGGCCAGGGCCGCGGCGGCGCCATCATCAACACCGCCTCGATGTCCGGCCACATCATCAACGTCCCGCAGCAGGCGGGCCACTACTGCACCTCCAAGGCCGCGGTCATCCAGCTGACCAAGGCGATGGCAATCGAGCTGGCCCCGCACAACATCCGGGTGAACAGCGTCAGCCCGGGCTACATCCTCACCGAACTCGTCGAGCCGATGGCGGAGTACCACCGGCTGTGGGAGCCGAAGATTCCGCTGGGCCGCATCGGCCGGCCGGAGGAGCTCACCGGCCTCTACCTCTACCTGGCCAGCGACGCATCCAGCTACATGACCGGTTCGGACGTCATCATCGACGGCGGCTACACCATCCCGTGAGATCTCGTCACTGAACCAGGCAGGGGCGGCCGAAGCGGGTGCGCACCCCCGGTGAATACAGGCCGCGCAACCGATCGCCGGCGGGCCGCACCGCGCTGGCGTCGATCAGCTCGTCGCGCAGCTCGACGATCTGCGCCGCGCGCAACGGCCACGGTCCGTGCTCGTTGGGCACCCACCAGGTTCGGCCGCCCCGGTGGGTGTGGGCGCCCCAGCGAGCGGTGAGCCAGACCTCCAGCGGCGTCGGCTGCACCGGGTCCCCGATCGCGACGGTCAGCCGGCTGCACAGGCCACGGCGCGGCCACCGGCGCACGCTGGCATACGTGATGTGGTCGCCGTCGCGCGTCAGCCGCATCTTCGCCCACGTGTAGGGGACGCCGAGGCCGATCCGGGTGACGGGCACGACGGCCAGCCGAGTGGTTTCCAGCGACCGGAACAGGACACCGTGCCGGCCGGCGTCGTCGATCGAATACAGCCGGACGTTGGTCTCGGCGAACCTGCCGAAGTACGGAAGCGGCAGCGCGGTACCGACTTTGGTGCTCGTCATCATGAACGGGACCAGCGCGACGTAGGTCAGCCCGTCGGCGAAGACGTCGGGACGCGTCCCCGGCGGGTACAGGTGCGCGACGCTGTCGGGCTGGACCGGCCAGTGCACGAACGTCAGGTCGCTCCACTGCTGGTCGAACGTGACCGGGCCGGGCAGCGGCGGCGGCGTGACGGGGTAGCCGGCGAGCGCCCCCTCGGGTTGGCCGGGTGCGGTCATCTGGTCATCGTGACATGCCGGCGCGGACTATCCCTCAATCTCCCCGGAGATCCCGCGTTCGATGCTGACCTGGGTGGAGGCCGGCAACACGATCAGGCCGTCGAGTTCTTTGCGCGCCGACTCATAGGCGTGCCGGCGCTCCGGAGGCGCGGCAGCGGAGTCCGACGCCATTCGCAACAGGTGATGGGCGCGGGCGATCCGTTGTTGTTCGTCGCTGGTGAAGTCGTTGCGGCGTCGGCGTATTGCCTCCGCCTCGGCGACGTTGAACGCCGTCACGTAGTCCTCGACGGCGGCCTGATAGCGTGCGGCGGCCTCGCGATCGTCGAGCAGATCCTCGGCCTTGACGGGCCGCAACAGGTCGGCGCGCAGCTTGGCCTTGTGGAAGGCAACGGTCAGCGGATCACGCAGATTCGTCATCATCGGGAAGTCGAGCAGCTTGGCGAAGTCGAGCTCGTAGGACAACCAGCGGGTGTCGGTGCGGTGGTGCTCGTCGAGGATCCGGCGCAGCGATCGCCATTGCGCGGCCGAGGCGTTCGCGGCGGGTTCGAGCGGCGCGGGCGCCGGCTGTGTCGTTTCTCGTGCCGGTTGCTGGGCCCGGCGCTGATAGGCGCCGAAGGCGCGCACGGCACCGATGGCCAGGCCGACGAACGGCAGCAGCAGAATAAGCAGCTCTACCAGCCGGATGACCAGACCCATATGGCAAGGATGCCACCGGTGGACGACGTGTTAATGCGATCCCAGCGAGCCGCCGAGGTACTGAGTGCGGCAGGCCAGCCGGGCCAGCTTCCCGCTGGTGGTCCGCGGAATCGCGCCGGCCGGCAGCAAGCGCACGTCGGAAACCGGCACACCATGGCGGCGCGATACCGCGGCCCTGATCGCCTCGATCGCCGGCCGCGGATCGTCGCGACTGGTGCCCGCCGCGCGTTCGGCAATGATCACCACGCCGCCGGCCGGCACCGAGAACGCCGTCACGTATCCGCGCCGCACCATCGGCGACGCCTCGGCGGCGGTCGCCTCGATGTCCTGCGGAAAGTGGTTGCGGCCGTCGACGGTGACCAGATCGGCGATGCGGCCGGCGATGTAGAGCTCGTCGTCCACATACACGGCCAGGTCGCCGGTCCGCAGCCACGAACCGTCGGCCGGTGAGCCCTCGGCGCGGCTGCCCTGGGCCAGCCGCGATTGCAGCCGCGCGTGGAAAGCGCGCTCGGTTTCCTCGGTGCGCCTCCAATAGCCCCGGCCGACGTTGTCGCCCTGCAGCCAGACCTCGCCGACCGTGCCGTCGGGCAGCTCCGCGGCGGCGTCGGCGTCGACGATCACCGCCCGCAGGCTGCGAGCGGGCCGGCCGCACGACACGTGCGCGACGGCATCGGGGGCATCCGCGCCGACCCGCACGGCGCGACCCGCGCCCAGCTGTTCGCGATCGAAGTAGACGACCTTCGCCTCGGCGTTCGGTTCGATCGTGGAGATCAGCAGCGTCGCCTCGGCGATGCCGTACGAGGGCTTGAAAGCCGTGCGGGGGCAACCCGTACGGCGCGAACGCTTTGTTGAACGTCGCGATCGCTTCGATGCTGACCGGCTCCGAACCGATGATCAGCACGACGTTGCTGAGGTCGATGTCGTCGCCCGCCGCCGGCAGGCCGCGCTGCGCCGCCCACTCGTAGGCGAAGTTGGGCGCCGCGGTGACGACGTTGCCTTCCCTCGACCCCGCGGCGAGCGCCTGAATCCAGCGCTGCGGCCGGCGCACGAACGCGGTTGGCGACATCAGGGTGGAGTGACCGCCGTACACCGCGGGAAAGCCGATCATCGACAGCCCCATGTCGTGATAGAGCGGCAACCAACTGACGCCGTGGGTGTTCCGGTTCAGCAGATCGATCGACAGGATCATCTGCGTCAGGTTGGTGCCCACCGCGCGGTGGGTGATCTCCACGCCGACCGGCGGCCGCGTCGAACCGGACGTGTACTGCAAGTGCGAAACCTGGTCGATGTCCACTGCCACGGGAACGAACGACTCCCCCGCCGAGTCGGGGATTTCATCGATGACGACGATGTGCGGCCGCGCGGAGTGGTTCAGAAAGTCGTCGACGGCGCCCTTGGCCGCCGCGGTCGTCAGCACCACGGTCGGCTCGGAATCGCCGAGCGCCGTCTCCAGCCGCTCGGCATGGCCGGGCAGCTCGGGCGCGAACAACGGCACCGCGATGGTTCCCGCCTTGATCGCGGCATAGAAGCCGGCGACGTAGTCGATGCCTTGCGGCGCGAGAATCGCCACCCGGTCACCGTCGGCCGCGAACTGCTGAACGCGCGCCGCGATGGCTTGCAATCGGACCCCCAATTGCGCCCAGGTCACTTCGTGGGTGTGTCCTTGCGCGCGCGCGTAATCCAGGTAGCGATACGCGATGGAATCGCCGACATTGGCGATGTTGCGCTCGATCAGAGAAATCAGGGTGGTGCCCGGCGGCATTGCGATGTTGCCGTCGGCGTCGAGGCAATCCTCTATTCGTAGCAGGCCTTTTGGAGCCACGGAGTCCTGTCGGGAACCGTCATCCATATCTGCAGTCTAGGTGCGCCGCGCTACTGCCCTTCGGATCCAGCCGTCGGCTAGAGTCCGAGTCGATACCGCCGCGGGGGCCGAAAAGGAGCAGCCGTGGACACTCACGACGAGCAGCCGGGAACCCGCGGCGACGCTCTGGCCCGAGTGCTCGCCTACCGCGCTCGGGGGCGGGCCAGGTCGATGCCGGTTCGAATCAGCCTCGCGGTCTTGGGCGGCGTGCTGCTGCTGGCCTCGATTCCGCTGATCGTGTTGCTCCCCGAAGTCGGAATCCCGGCGCTGCTGATCGCTTTTCGGTTGCTCGCGGTCGAGGCGCTGTGGGCCGCGCGCGCCTACGCGTGGACCGATTGGCGCTTCACCCAAATGCAGCACTGGTTCCATCGCCAGTCCCGCGCCGTTCGCGTCGTCATCATCACGGGCTTGATCCTGCTGGCCGTGGCAATCGTCGTTGTCTTTATCTACGAGTTCATTTAAAGCCACGCAGCCGCAACCAATCTAGAGTTACCTGAGCGCTTCCACTATTCACTGAGAGCACAACGCGGGCGCTGCATCGCGGTAAAGGCGGGCCATGACGACCACAAAAAGCGAACATGTCGAGCATCGCGGCCTCATGCAGCGCGTCACGATGCTCTGCGTCCGGTATGTCGAACGGTTAACGCCGGACCCGTATTTGTTCGCGGTCATTTTGACCTTGATCGTGGTCGGACTCGTCGCGTTACTCGTTCGGGGTGCGACCCCTTCCGGGGTGCTCAAAGCGTGGTACGGCGGCGTATGGGGCGCGCAGAACATCTTCACCTTCGCGTTCCAGATGGTGCTGATATTGGTTACCGGCTACACGCTGGCCGAGGCGCCCGTCGTGAAGCGGGCGATCATTCGTCTCGCGAGCAAGCCGACGAACCAGGTTCAGGGCGCCCTGCTGTGCTTCGGGGTCAGCAGCGTCTTCTCGTTGCTGAACTGGGGACTGGGCCTGGTGGCCGGCGCGCTGGTCGCGCGGCAGGTCGCAAAACGGCTATCCGGCGTGCATTTCGGCTATCTGATCGCGACCGGATTCATGGGCTACCTGGTCTGGACGCAGGGTTTGTCGTCGTCGATCGCGCTTGCCAACACCGATACGACCAGTCCTATCAACGTGATTCACAAGATGACCGGAACGATCGTGCCGCTGGGGTTGACGATCTTCCAGCCTTACAGCTGGCTTGCCGTGATCGCGATGGTCGCACTGGTCGGCGTCACGATCTGGCGGATGGAGCCCAGCGAAAGTCTGGAGCCCGATCCCGCGGTGTTCGACGAAGAGCCCGTTCCGGATCCGCCGCAGGGCCCGCCGACGTTCGCCGAGCGGCTGGAGAACCTGTGGATTCTCAACGTCCTGGTATTCGCCGCGGGCATAACGTATTTCGTGCTGAGCGGCTTCGCGCTGAACATCTCGTCGATGATCATGCTGTTCACCGTCACCAGTGCGTTGCTGCACGGTACGCCGATTCGCTTCATTCGCGCGTTCTCCGGCGCGGCGAAAGTATCCGGCCCGTTGCTGCTGCAATACCCGCTGTACGGCGGAATCGCCGGCCTGCTGGGGTATCTGCCGGCGGGATCGGGCCGAGCGTTGCAGACGGTACTCGCCGAGGCCCTGGTGCACGGCGCCGATCAGTACACGCTCCCCTTCCTGACTTTCGTTGGCTCCGTGATCATTTCGCTGTTCGTCCCGTCTGGCGGCGGACACTGGGCGGTGCAGGGGCCGATCGCGGTGGGCTCGGCGCTGGCCATCGGCCAGCACTCGCCGGCCTATCTGGGACTGATCTCGATGTCGGTGGCGGTCGGTGAGGGCGTCGCGAACATGATTCAGCCGTTCTGGTTGCTGCCGGTGCTCGCGATCGCGAAGCTCAATGTGCGCCAGGTGATGGGCTTTACGGTGATTGCGTTCCTGATCGGTTTCGCGGTGGCCGGCGCCTCGGTCCTCATCGCGCCCCACGTCCTGTGACGTCGTCCGACGCAATGCGCCTCTCACCCACCGCGCGGGTGAGCGCCGCGTATCGCACGATCGCCGAGGCCGATCGGCCCGAGGTCTGGATCACGCTGCGCGACCGGGCCGATGCGCTCGCCGATGCCGCGGCCGTCGAACAACGCCTCGCCGCCGGAGAGCAGTTGCCGCTGGCGGGGCTGGTGGTCGCCGTCAAGGACAACATCGACGTAGCGGGGCTAGCGACCACCGCGGGATGCCGCGAGTTCGCCTACCAGCCGGCTACCACCGCGGTCGCCGTCGAACGACTCCGCGACGCCGGGGCCGTCGTGCTCGGCAAGACGAACCTCGATCAATTCGGCTGCGGTCTGGCCGGGACTCGCAGTCCCTATGGCGCCGTGCGCAATTCGCGTCATCCCGACTTGGTGTCGGGAGGGTCGAGCTCCGGTTCCGCCGTCGCCGTCGCGCTGGGCATCGCCGACATCGGCATCGGAACCGATACCGCCGGATCGATCCGGGTCCCCGCCTCGCTCAACGGGCTGGTCGGCATCAAACCCACCCTCGGGCTCGTCCCCACCCACGGCGTCGTCCCGGCGTGCGCGAGCTACGACGCCGTCTGTGTGCTGGCGGCCGACCTCACCCTGGCCGCCACCGCGATCGCCGTGCTGGCCGGACCCGATCCGCGCGACCCCCGCGGCCGCCGCTGGCCCGCCGACGTTCGCCTCGCGGCGCCCGACGTGCCACGGCTGGCGATCCCGGAAACCGCGAACCTCGCCGCGCTCAGTCCCGGCTACCGCGACGCGTTCGAGCAGTCCGTGCGCTGGGCGATCGATACCGGGTGCAGCGTCAAACCGATCGATATCTCCGTCCTGCTGGACGCGGCCCTGCTGCTCTACGACGGCGCGCTCGTCGCCGAACGTTACGCGGCGGTCGGCGAATTCCTCGACACCGCACCGGCGAGCGCCGATCCCGTTGTGGCATCGATCATTACCGCGGCGCGCTCGGTCACCGGTCCCGCGTTCGCCGCCGACCTGGACGCGTTGGCCCGCGCCCGCGCCGATGCCGCCGGCCTGCTGGACGGTTTCGATGCCCTGCTGCTGCCCACCACCACCGAACATCCCAGCCTGCGCGAGGTAGGCGCCGATCCTGTCGGGATCAGCCGTCGGATGGGCACCTACACCAATTTCTGCAACCTGCTCGACATGGCCGCGGTCACCGTTCCCGTCGCGCCGACACGGGCGGGCACCCCCTTCGGGGTGACCATCGTGGTGCCCGCCTTCCACGACCAAATCGCCGCCGACATCGGCGCCCGATTGACCGGCACCGCGTCCACACTATTGGCCCAAACCGGCGTCTACCTCGCGGTATTCGGCGCCCACCGACGAGGACAGCCGCTGCACGGGCAAGTAGAGCGGCTCGGTGCCCGCTTTGCCGGGGAGATCTCCACCGCCGACGCCCGCCCGGGCGAATTGTTCCGGATCTCCGAAGCCGGCCTGGGCCGCTTTCTGGCGGCCCTGCCCGCGCCGATGACCTTGGCCAATATCGAACTCGACGACGGCCGCGTTATCACCGGTTTAACCGACTGAAAATTGTTGGCGCAGAACTATGTCCACAGTTTTGCTATCGAACCGGCCAGCGCTACCGGATCTTGGTCATCGGTATTGCAGCTGATCGCCACCGACGTCGTTCGGTCCTTACTCAGCCAAAACGCCGTGAGGAATCCGCCCCAATCGCCGTCGTGAGCGAGTGTCCCGTTGGGGTGCAGGAAGATTCCCGCACCGTACTTGTCGCCGTCGTCGGTGGGCACCGCCCCGGCCAGTTGCGCGTCGAGCAAAGCCGCGCCACCCACCCGTCCGGTTCGATAATTGTCGGCCCAGCGGACGAGTTGAGTGGGCGTGGTCTGGATGGCGCCGTCGCCGACCTGTTCCCAGCCGGATGCGGTGACGTGGTAGTCGTCGCTGTCTGCCTCGTAGGCGACGGCCTTGCCGGGAATCGGTCCGATCGGATTCATCACCATGGCCAGGCCGAGCGGACGGAAGATCTGCTCGCCCAGGAACTGCGGCAATGGTTCGGCCGATACCCGGCGGACGATCTCGCCGAGCAGTAGATAGTTGGAGTTCGAGTATTCGAACTGGGAGCCGGGCGGGAAGGTCAGCTTCGGCATCGCGGCCACCGCCTGCAGCGCTTGCTCCTGAGTGGTGCGGTCGCTGATCGCAAACCCCTGCGCCTCGAGCAGTCCCACGTAGTCGGGGATGCCGCTCGTTTGGTGCATCAGTTGCCTCACGTTGACGGTGCCGGACCACGCCGGTAGCTCGGGCACATGCCGGGACAGCGGGTCGTCGAGCGACAGCTTGCCGGCGTCGACGAGCAACAGCACCGCGGTCGCGGTGAACTGCTTGGACACCGACGCGATATCGAACACCGTGTCCGGGGTGAGTGGGTCTTCGGTCGCCAGGTCGGCCAGGCCGCGCACCCCCGTCCAGACGACCGTGCCCTTGACCCCCACCGCGGCCGAGCAGCCCGGAGCGCCTTCGTCGATCGCGTCGTTCAGCACCTGCTGGCTGCCCGCCTTCGCGGCGTCGGTGTTTGGGGGACCGGCGGAGGTGGTTTTCGGTGCGGCCTGCTGATCCCCGCCGCAGGCGCTGAGCAGCAACACGATCGGGAGAAGCAGCGCCGACCATTTCGCCATGCCGTCAATGATGGCGTCTCCGATCGCTTTCCGCTAAAACCAGAGCTTGGCGATCGAGTCGGCCAGGGCCTCCGGGATCTGGTCGTCGGTGTTGCAGCTGACCGCGACCGAGGTCTGCCGGTCTTTGCTGACCCGGAATGCCGTGACGAAGCCGGGCGAGGCGCCGTCGTGGTCGAGCGTGCCGTCGGCCTTGAGATAGATTCCGGCGCCGTAGCGCACCGGGACGCCGGGGCCGATTTCCACCGCTCCCGCCAGTTGCTCTTGCAGCAGCCTGGTCCCGCCGACACGACCGGTTCGGTAGTTGTCGCCCCACTGCACCAGCTGGCTGGGTGAGGCTTGGACCGCGCCGTCGCCGATCTGCTCCCACGCCGATGTGGTCATCCGGTATCCGTCGCTACCGCCCGCGTACGCGACGGCCTTGTGCGGAACCTCGCCGACCGGATCCATCACCATCCCCAGACCGAGCGGGCCGAAGATCTCCGCGCTGAGGAACTGCGGCAGCGGCTGCCCCGACACCCGATGGACGATCTCGCCGAGCAACAGATAGTTGGAGTCGGAATAGCGGAATTCGCTACCCGGCTTGAACGCCAGCTGTGGCACCGCCGCCACTGCCCGCAACGCCTGCTCCTGCGTGGTCCGGTCGCTGATCGCGAACCCCTGTTTCACCAGCAGCCCTTCGTATTCGGGGATGCCGCTGGTTTGGTGGATCAACTGCGTGATCGAGACGGTCGACGCCCACCTGGGGAACTCCGGCATGTGCTGGGAGAGCGAGTCGTTGAGCGTCAGCTTGCCCGCGTCGGCGAGCAACAGGATCGCGGTGGCGGTGAACTGCTTGGACACCGAGCCGATGTCGAACACCGTGTCTGCGCTGATCTTTTCGCCGGTCGCCGTGTCGGCGATGCCGCGCACGCCGGTCCACGCGACGGTCCCCTTGGATCCCACCGCGGCCGAGCAGCCGGGTGCCGCGGCGTTGACCGCGTCTTCGAGCACCCGCTGACTCTTGGCCTTGATCTGTGAATTGTCGGGGGTGGCGACGGCGGCGTTGCTCGACGGGGCGGGTTTCGCCGCCGGGTTAGCGGTATGCCGGACGCAGCCGCAGAGCGATACCAGGACCGCGCACAGCACCAGCGCCACTCGCATGGCGCTACGCCCTCCGAGGTCCGAAGGCAGGCTCGAAATCATCTGTCCGCCAAGGCCTTTCAGTACGCCTGGGAAATCCCCCCACGGTGGCCAGTCCGGGGCGCGCGATGGCCGACCGGGCTCACACGGTGAGTATGCACGCGACGTGGCGCCCGCGGGCCCGATTTCACCTGCCGCGCGGCGAGTCCCTGCGGCCGGACCGGGTCCCGGTAGGGTACGCGGCTATGTCTGGTCGCAAGTTTTCATTCGAGATCAACCGGACCAGCAGCGCTCCCGTTGCCACGGTGTTCGCGCTGCTGGCCGACGGGGCCAACTGGGCGAGCTGGGCCAAGCCGATGGTCCTGCGCTCGAGCTGGGCACGCCAGGGCGATCCGGCACCGGGCGGCGTAGGCGCGATTCGTCAGATCGGCGTGCCGCCTTTCCTGGCTCGGGAGGAGATCGTCGAGTACGAGCAGGATCGCCGGCAGGTCTACAAGTTGGTCGGGCCATCACCGGCGAAGGATTACCTCGGCGAGGTGGTTTTGACGCCGAACGCGGCCGGCGGTACCGACATTCGATGGTCGGGCTCGTTCGTCGAGAGACTTCGCGGAACGGGGCCGGCGACCCGGGCCGCGCTGGGCGGCGCGGTCAAGCTTCTCGCGGATCGACTCGTCTAGGGGTTGTTGGCCTGTTGTTCGACCTGCTGACCCTGTAGCTCGGCCTTGCAGGGCCTGCTGCTGGGCCGCTTCGTTTTGTTGCTCGGCTTGCTGCTGGGCCTGCAGCATCTCCTGCTGGGCCAGTTGCTGTTGTAATTGCGCCTCGTTGTCGCCGTCGTCGGCGGCGAGGCCACCGGCGACGGGGCTCTGCGGCAGTGGCGAGTCGATCGACGTCAGGTGTACCTGGCCGATCGTGGCTGTGTCGAGATGTGCGACGAACGCCAGCATCGCGGCGGCCGCGACCCCGGCAAAGATGACATTCCTGATGCGTAACCCGGTCATCCTCCAGGTATGAGCCCCATTGTTAGCTCTGAGCTGGGAACCGGCTAGTGCCGGATTATGAAATCGGGCATTGTCAGTTTGTCCCGACGTTTGTCGGCCCCGTTCCAACTAGTAAGCTGGGCTAAGTGATTGACGTCGTGATCGCGGGTGGCGGTCCCAACGGGCTGATGCTGGCCGGCGAACTGGGATTGAACGGGATCCGGCCGGTGGTGCTGGACCCGATGCCCGGCCCCAATCCCATGCGGCGCGCCAACGGCATCATCGGCCAAGGCGTTCGGATCCTGGACCCATCGGCGGCCTTTACGGCGTGCTCGCCGGAACGGACGCGCCGCCGAGCCTCAACCCGCGCGCGCGATGTTCGCGGCCTTCCCGCTGGATCTCAGCTCGACCCCCGACCCGCAGCTCTTCCTGCTGCCCGTTCAGCAACCCAAGCTGGCTCGGGTGCTCGCCGATCGGGCCATCGATCACGACGTCGACATTCGATGGGGCCACGCGCTGACCGGCTTCGACCAGGACGCGACCGGAAGTGACCGTGGACGTTGCCGGTCCGGACCGGCACCTATCAGCTGCGGGCCAAGTACCTGATCGGCGCCGACGGCGCGGCAACCAGCCAGACACGCAAGCTCGCCGGGCATCGACTTCCCCGGGATGTCGTCGTACGACGTGGTCGCCCGGATGGGATTCGACGTGCTGCCGCCCGCCGATTGGGTCGACCCGGTCAGCGGCGGGCTGGACATCCCCGGGTATGGCCGGGGTGCCGCCGCTGCACTTTCATCGAGCCGATCAGGGCGTCTTCGCCTACGGCGCACTCGGGGGCCGCCCGGCGGTGATCATCTTCGAGCTGGACGGCTCGGCTCGCGAGGAGCGCTTCGACGATGACGACGACCACCCCGCCGATGAGCCTGGCCGAGCTGGAGGCCAGCGCCAAGCGGGTGCTAGGCGCCGACGTGCCGCTGCGGCCGGCTCATCCCGACGAGCCGCTGGACCTGCGCAGGTTTCTGCGGGATCAACTCCAGGATCGCGTCGCGGTAATCAGGTGGGTCGGGTGTTGCTGGTTGGCGACTCCGCGCACGTCCACTCCCCGATGGGCGGACCGGGACTCAACCCTGGGTCTGCAGGATGCGGTGAACCTTGGCTGGAAGCTCGCCGCGGTGCTGCGCGGACGCGTCGAGCCGACCTTGCTCGCCACCTACGAGTCAGAGCGCCGGCCGGCCGCCGAGCGGGTCATCATGCACAGCCGGGCGCAGCTGGCCCTCGTGCGGCCCGGTCCCGAGGTCGCCGCGTTGCGCCAGCTGTTTTCCGAGCTGCTCACCGATTCCGATATCGCCCGTCGTCTCAGCAACCTGATATCCGGGGCCGAAAACCGGTACGGCACCGACCCCGACGCGCATCCGCTGACCGGGCACTGGGTGCCCGACTTCGGCGTGACGGACGGTGGCCAGACGCGACGCGTCGCGGAGCTGGCCCGCACCGGACGGCCCGTGCTCATCGATCTCACCGACTCCGGCTGTGTGGCTGCCGCGACGGCCGATGCCGCCGACGAACTCGTCGTCGCCGTCGGACGTCCGGATGCCGAGGTGGCGGCCACCGCGCTGCTGGTGCGTCCCGACGGTTATGTGGCGTGGGCGTCCTCGGCGGCGTCACCCGATGTCGTGGAGCTGCGCGAGGCGCTCGCGCGGTGGTTCGGACTGGGCGGGACTACTTGGCGTTGAGCTCGTCCTGGTACTTCTTGGTCATGTGCTCGACGGCCTGATTCTGCGACTCCGCGAGGCCTTCGCGGGCATCGCTGGCGCGCGCGGCCGCATCCAGCGTCGGCTGTGCCTGACCCTGGAAATGCGGCATCACTTCGGCGGCGATCAATTCGGCTGACCGTTTGGTGGCCGCCGGATTGGCCCACTCGTGGCCCATCTGCAGCAGGCAGCCGAAGCCGCCGGACTGATCCCACATCCGCTGGACCTGGGCCCCGCGCCCGCTCCGGGGTGCCGATCACGCCGGCGCCGTTGTCGTTGATGACGTCGATCATTTCGTCGATCTGTTCGCCCGGCATCGTCATCTGCGGGAACGCGGCCACCTTCTGGAAGTACCGGAACCAGTGCTCGAGGCCGAAACTTCACGTCCTCGCGCGCCTGCTTGTCGGTTTCGGCGACGTGGAACGGCCCGACCAGGCTCCAGTTCTTGCGGTCGACCGTGGTGCCGAATGCCGCCGCGCGTTCTTCGACGATGTCCCAGTGATATTGCAGCGCGTTGAAGCCCTCGACGGTCAGGGTCGCCCCCGATGGAGAGCAGGCCGATGCCGTGCTTGCCGGCCAGCCGCGCGCCCGTCGGCGAGGCGACCGCGGCGACCGCCCAGCGGGACACCGCCGTCGGAGTACGGTGGCCAGCTGCAGCTTGGCGTTGTGTAGCTCGTGCGTCGGGGTCTTGGCGCTGACGGTCTCCCCCGCCAGCAGCCGGACCACGATGTCGAGGTTGGTTTCCAGCAGTTCGCGGCACTCGGTGGGGGGTGAGGCCGATCATCGCCGAGTCGGTGGGCAGCGAGCCGGGGTCCCACTCCGCCGATCACCCGGCCGTGGGTGAGGTGATCCAGCATCATCAGCCGGTCGGCCACCCAGAGCGGATTGTGATTACGCCAGCGAGATGACTCCGGTGCAGAGCTTGATCCGCTTGGTCCGCTCCGCGGCGGCGCCGATGAAGATCTCCGGCGAAGCGATGAGTTCGGTGCCCGCCGAGTGATGTTCGCCGATCCACGCTTCGTCGAAGCCCAGGGCGTCGAGGTGTTGGACGAACTCGAGGTCGCGCTGCAGTGCCAGCGTCGGGTTGGTGCCCGCGCGGTGAAACGGCGCAATGAAATATCCAAACCTGAGCTTCGCCATTGAAGGTCTCCTTGCAGTCCCGTTGCGGAGAACCATAACTCAGCCTGACGAGCCTCAGAACAGCTCAGCGGCGCCGACGTCGCCGATTGTCTAAATCGGCGGATATTGCTCAGCCGAGGGGGCCAGGTCAGCATGGCCCCCTCGGCTACCGCGAGCAAGTCCTGGTTATGCGGGGGCGCGTTCAGTTGCCGCCGCAGATGTTGCCGATGCAGCCACCGCCGCCGCCGGGTCCACCGCCACCGCCGCCGACGCCCGGGATGCCGCCGCTACCGCCGCCGGGCCCGCCGCCACCGGTCGGGCCGCCGGGAATGCTGCCCGCCTCCGCCGCCCGGTCCGCCACCACCGGTCGGCCCGCCGGGCACGGTGCCACCACCGCCGCCGGGCCCACCGCTACCGGTCGGGCTGCCGGTATCCGGGGCCGTCGATGGCGCGACGCTGGACGTCGGGCTGGTTGTCGTGGTCGTCGTTGTGGTGCTGCTAGGTGCCTTGTTGCCGCCTCCGCCGCAGCCAACCGTCAAGACGAGCATGGCCGCTCCGCCGAAAACCGCGACCGCCGTCCGAGCCTTGCGTCCTCATCAGACTCCCCTCCGCCACTTTGCGAACTCTTGGTTCGTACCCGCCTGCGGCTGTCGCAAACGGGGCGAATGGGGGCGGACATGCCAGTGGCCCATCTCGTGAGCGAGATGGGCCACCGGTGGCTTGGATGCGGGGCTGTCGCTAGCCGCAGTTGAGGCCTGAGATGCAGGCGGTGAGGACGGCCTTGTGCACGGTGCCGGGAGCCTCTGCGTTCGGGGCGGCCGGCGCGATGCTCGACGAAGCGTGGGTCGGCGGGGCGGGCGCGGGTGCGACCTCGCTGGGGCTGACGCCGCCGAGTCCGACGATGAACGCGACTGCACCCGCCGCGCCGAAGGTCGTGATCGTCATCTTGGTCTGAGACTTCATCGGAGTTCCTTTCGCCGTTCTGCTTTGGTCTGCTGCACGTCTGTTCAATAGCTAATGTACACCTGTGCAACTGTTGCAGGAAGGGAAAGTAGCCGGTGTGATCGCTTTCACGTTTCGGCAGGTGGCAGCCCCTACCCGCGCCGCATGCAGGCGCGGGTAGGGGCGCCGGAGAACGGACCGCGGCGTGGTTGAGTCGCGATCTGACGAAAATTCAAGCCTGCCAATCAGTTTCGCGAACTGATTGGCTTGGATGACTAGTCTTCCTTGGTGATCAGCTTGGCGCAGCGCCACCCGGTCGGACTTGAGCAGCTCGGCGATCCGCGGCTTGTTCACCTCGGCGACGATGATCTCGCCGACCTCCGGGTAGACCTCACTGAAGATCCCATGGGACTTCATCTTCTCGGTTTGATACAGGATGTCCTCGGTCGGCGTGACGTAGTAGACCGCGTCGGCCTTGAACCGGTTGACCAGCCACAGGTGAATCAGGGTCATCAGCCGCTTCTGCCGAAGCTTCTCGCCGAAGGTGTTTCTGGTCGCGCACCTGCAGGATGCTGCGGCCGTGCCGGTCCTTGATCGGATCGACGACGACGTTGGCCAGTTGCTCCTCGTCGTTGCCGTAGATCCCGAGCTCGAGCACGTCCGAGCCGGCGCGGCGCGGCCGCAGCGTCACCCGGAGTTTCTCGCCCAGCTGGTAGTGCTCGCTCCACAACGCCAGCCACTCTTCCAGCAGCTTCTTTCGGCACCTCGGTCTGCACCAGGTGCTGATGCTGTGTCGAGCCCTTGCCCATCGCCTTCGTGGTTGCGGTGCGGCCCGACGAGGCGGCCAGCGCCGCATCGCTGCGCGGTCCCGCCGACCAGTGTCTGCGGCGTCCGGTACGGCGACTCGACCAGGCGCATCTTGCGCTGCAGCCGGGCCAGCGCCAGCATGCCGTCCTGCCGCAGGTTGGTGGCGAACTCCTCGGCGGCGACGCCGTCGATCTGGTGCCCGCCGTAGGTGATGAAGTTGAAGACGAAGCCCATCTTGCCGAGGCTCGACGGGGAACTGCTTCATCTCCTCATCGCTCATCCCGGTGGGTGTCACCAGTTGAACGACGGCGACAGGTTGTAAGCCAGCATCTGGTCGGGGAACTCGGCGTGGATCGCATCCGCGAACTGCTTGGCGTCGGCCAGGTCCGCGGTCTTCGTCTCCATCCACAGGATGTCGGCGAACGGCGCCGCCGCCAGCGACTTCGCGATCGCGTACGGAATGCCGCCCCGCACCTGGTAATAGCCCTCGGGCGTGCGCGCCAGCTCCGGGCTCCAGTCCGGTGCGGCGCCCCAGCTCCCGGGCCTTCTCGCGGGCCGCGTAGTGCGACGTCCGCGCGGCGAATTTGCGCCACTCGTCGGGGCTCATGGATGACGGTTCGTCATTTTCGCTCTCGCCGAACGCCAGCACTTCCGCCACGGCGTCGCTGTAGGTCATCAGCCCGGCGTCGTCCTCCCAGGCGGCCACGAAACCGCGACTCGACCTGGTCGAACATGTCGTCGATCGAGTCTTGTCCGTTCTCCCGCCACTGGGTGACCGCATCGGAGACCAGGCCCAGGATGCCCTGCCGCTCGAGCCAGGCGTTGGCGAATGCCGTACTCGCCGTCGGCGAGCGCATACAGCAGATGACCGTTGAGCTCCTTGACGCCCAGCTCGTAGAAGCGGCCGCATCAGCGCGAGGAAACAGCCCCTTGTAGGACGGAATGTCCAAATTGGTGGCCCCGAGCAGGAACGCCTGATCGCGCTCGTCGGAGTTGCTGTCGATCAGGTTCGCCGCCTCGGCGTCGGTGCGCGCGACGATGATGCCCGGCACCCGCATGACGTCGAGCTGGAAGCGCGCGGCGTTGAGGCGCTTGATCTGCTCGTCGGACGGCACCAGAACCTTGCCGCCCTGATGACCGCACTTCTTGGTACCCGGGCGCTGGTCTTCGATGTGGTAGCCGGGCACCCCGACCTCCACGAAGCGACGGACCAGGTTGCGCACGTGCGGATCACCGCCGTGGCCGAGTGTCGGCGTCGGGCGATGATGAACGGCCGGTAGTCGTACTCCTTGGCCGCCCGCGCGTTGCTGCTCGCTCATGTGCAGCCGCTGGTACTGCTGGTTTGCGGTCCGCGGTCAGCAGCGCCCGCACCAGCACCGCGGCATCCTCGGGCACCTGGCTCAGCGGGTAGCTCGCCAGGTCGGGCCCGGGTCTTCGAGGTGGTGGACCCCTTGGCGGAGGCTCGCCCAACCGCCGAGGTAGATGCCCTCGATACCCCATTCGCTTCATGCTCACGGCCCTGGCCGGGCGAGTACGGACCGAAGGTCGTGATGCTCTTCTTCTGAGCGAGAAAAGCTCACGCAGGCGGGGATAGAAGGCCTTCGCCGCTTCCCGGGCCACGGTGTAGTCGGTCGGTATCGTGCCGCGTTGCTCTACTACCTGGCGGGCGGAATAGAGGCGGATTTTCCCGGGTAAAGCGTTGATCGTCGAAGTATCGCTGCGTGGCGGCGACGTCTTCGTCGAACGGTGCGGGGACCTCGGTGTCCGCGTCGATGATGGCCATGGTTTTACGCTCCCCTTCCAGCACGATTTCCGCTGCACGTGAGTCTATCCCCGGACCCGATATTTCAATCATGAGTATTTGACCGATTGCCGAACCGGGCCAAAGCTGTTGCCACACGGCGTTACTCCGGAAGTCTCGGGCGACCGCGACGCCGACTTGGGCCCGCCTAAGAGATTGCGGTGCAATGCTTTTCGGCAGGGGCACGGGTGCCCGCAGCCTATTCGGAACCCCCGTGCAGCAAACTGCATAGACGGCCCGGTAAAGAGAAACTTAGCCGGCCCAGCAAACTTCGAGTAGTCTCGGTGCGGTGCAGACGGAATTGCGCTACGAGCGTTGGTATGTGCTGTTATCCACGCCGCTGGGGCTGGGGCCCAGCACCAGCGAGGTGAGGCTCGAAGACGGGACTCTCCACGTGAAGATGGGCTGGGCGTTCGACGCCTATATCCCGGTCGCCTCGATCGTTCGTGCCGAAGCGTCCGACGAGCGCGCGTTCACCGCTGGCGTGCACTATTCGAATGGTCGCTGGCTGGTCAAACGGTTCGCGCAAGGGACTGGTGGCATTGACGATCGAGCCGCCGGTGCAGGCGAAAGTCCCGCTGAGGACGGCGCGCGCTGAGCTCGTTGGTACTCAGCGTGACCGATCCGGAGGCGCTGATCGCCGCGTGCACGGTCGCGAAGGCCTAGCCCGAACGTCGTAGTAACCACGCCCGTTGGCGCCGGATGAATTCGGCCGTCGACGACCTTCCCGTGACCCGGGACGTAGACCGCTTCGCGCCCACCGATCGCCCGCAGCCGATCGAGGGTTGCCGGCCAGGCCGTCACATCGGAGTCGGCATCGATGAACGGGTCGGCGGACTCTTCGATGAGGTCACCGAGTGAACACCACGACGCGGTGATCGTGATCGTCGAGCCCGGGGACCACCAGGATCAGGTCCGACGCGGTGTGGCCGCGACCCGGGTGCATGATTCGTACATCGCGCGGTCGCCGAGGTCGATGACGGCGTCGTAGAGCCCGCGCTGGGGTGGGCGCCAAAGCCGCGATTGCCCGGTCGACCTCGGTGGCGTCGGCACCATAACTCAGCGCATGGGCGCGAATCTCGTCCTTGGGCCGACGACAGGTAGTCGACCACCTCGGGCGAGCAGTAGATCTCGGCGTCGGTGAAGAAAGAGGAACCCAGCACATGGTCGAAATGCTTGTGCGTCAACACAACATGGGTGACGGGGCCCCCGGTGAGTTGTCGGACGTCCTCGTCGATCGCGGCCGCCTCGGTCAGTGTGGTGCCGGTGTCGACGATGAGCGCGCCGGCACGCCCGCGCACCAGGCCGATGGTGACGTCGCAGAACGGAAGCCGGCAGCGATACACGGTGGGGGTCAGTCGTTCCCAGGCGAATCGCATAGAGAGCAACTTAGCTGAAGCCGCTTGACGTGTCGGGAATCTCCGACATATAGTCCCCTGCGTGGCGACTTCGGACCGCGTCTTTCTCGCTCTGGCGAATCCGGTCCGACGCGAACTGCTAGAGATTCTGACACGCCAGCAACTTTCTGCGGGCGAGCTCAGCGATCGGTTCGAACTCAGTCGCCCCGCGGTCGCCGAGCATCTCAAGGTGCTTCGTGACGCCGGACTGGTGGCCGACGAACGGCAAGGCCGCTGCCGCATCTACCGCCCTCACCGCGGAACCACTCGCCGAGCTCGGCGAATGGCTGCACCCCTTCGAGAAGTTCTGGCGCGGGCGGCTGGCCGCGCTGGCCGACGCAGCAGAGGAGCTGGCATGAACCGGACATCATCACCTGCGACGATCAGGGTCGACCAATTCGTGGCCGCGCCGCCGGAGAGGGTGTGGCGGATGCTGACCGAACCCGACCTGATGCGGCTCTGGTGGACCGAGGGTCAGGTGGCGGCGGTCGTCGGACACCAATTCGAGCTCGACATGCCCGGCTACGGCAAGCAGCCCTGCAAGGTGCTCGAGGTCGATCCACCGCACCGTTTCGTCTACACCTTCACCCCGGCGTGGACGCTCACCTGGCGCCTGGAACCGGAGGGCACCGGAACCCGAGTGTTCTTGGAGCACAGCGGCTTTGACCTGAACGACCACCAGCCTGGCGGCGGCCTTCGACCGGATGGGATCCGTGGTGGCGCGACGTCGTCCTCCCCCCGTCTCGCCGAGTCGGCCGCGCAGGCGTAACGGAGGCATCGCGATGCGCGCAGTCGTCATCACCAAGCACGGGGACCCCTCGGTCCTTCAAGTGCAACAGCGCCCGGACCCACCGGCGCCCGGGCCGGGCCAGCTGCAGGTCGCGGTCCGCGCCGCGGGGGTGAACTTCGCCGATCACCTCGCTCGCGTCGGACTGTATCCCGACGCGCCGAAACTCCCGGCGGTCGTCGGCTACGAAGTCGCCGGCATCGTCGCGTCCGTCGGCGACGGTGTCGACCCCGGCCGGGTCGGCGAACGAGTCTTGGCCGGAACCCGATTCGGTGGTACTGCCCGACGCCCTCAGCTTCGAACAGGGCGCCGCCGTCCCGGTCAACTACGCGACCGCGTGGGCGGCCCTGCACGGTTACGGTTCGTTGCGCCACGGCGAGCGGGTGTTTGATTCACCGCCGCGGCGGGCGGCGTGGGACCGCGGCCATCCAGTTCGCCAAGGCGGCCCGGCGCCGAAGGTGCACGGCACCGCGTCGCCCCGGCAAGCATGGCAAGCTCGCGGAGTTCGGCGTGGACCGCGCGATCGACTACCGTCGCGACGGGTGGTGGAAGGACGTCGGCCCCGTACGACCTGATCCTCGACGCGCTGGGCGGGACATCGTTGCGGCGCTCGTACGATTTTGCTGCGTCCCGGCGGAAGGCTTGTGGGATATGGCGTTTCGTCGCTGCAGGAGGGCGAGAAGCGATCGTTGCGCCGGGCGGCGCCGCAGGTGTTGTCGTCGATGCTGCGCGGCTTTAATCTGATGGACCCAGCTTTCGGGCCTCCAAAGCGGTGATCGGGCCTGAACATGCTACGGCTGTGGGACGACCGCGGGCACGCTCGCAGCCCCTGGATCGCGCCGCTGACCGAGGCGCTGCACGACGGCACCATCTCGCCGATCGTGCATGCGGCCGTCCCGTTCGACGACGCGCCCACCGCGCACCGCATCCTGGCGGCGCGGGAGAACATCGGGAAGGTGGTCCTGGTCCCATGAAACTTGGACGAATCGGTGTCGGGTGCGGGCGCGTTGGCGTTTTGTGCTCGCGGCCGGCGGCGTTGCGCACGCGGCGCCGGACGCGCCGCTGACGATCAGCAGTCCGGCCTTCGCCGACGGTGCGCCGATTCCGTCGATGTACACCTGCAAAGGGATGGACTTGTCCCCACCTCTGACCTGGTCGGCGCCGTTGGGAGCGGCCCTCGTCGTCGACGACCCCGATGCCCCCGGGGGGAACGTACGTCCACTGGATTGTGATCGGAATCCCCCCGGGGGCCGGGCAGTGTCGGCGATGGGCTTGACGCCACGGGGTGGGGTCACCCTGCCGAACTTCCAGCGGCTCCGTCGTGTACGGCGGGCCCTGCCCCCCCGCCCGGCAGCGGACCACACCACTACCGCTTCACGCTGTATCAGCTGCCCAACGACTACCAACTCCCGAGCGGGCTGGGCGGCGCGCAGGCCGCGCAGACCATTGCCGGCGCCGCGACCGCGCAGGCGCAGCTGACCGGCACGTTCAGCAGATGATCGGCTAT
Organism: Unio delphinus; assembly: GCA_029339505.1. NCBI lineage: Eukaryota > Metazoa > Mollusca > Bivalvia > Unionida > Unionidae > Unio > Unio delphinus. Next base: position 84,263 of record JAQISU010000406.1, read on the forward strand.
CGGTCGTCCAGAATCTGATAGGCCGCGTTATAGCCGGGAGTGAACGTAATACCCGGGCCGCCATGGCATCCCGCGCCGCCCAGGTAGAGGCCGTCGATCGGAATCGGCATGTCCAGGAAGCCCTTCGGGCGGGGCGATTGGGCCCCATCAAATCCGGGTGCAGCAGACCGTGGCAAAAGTCGCCCGCGGGTGCGCCGAACATCGTGTTCATGTGGTACGGCGCGAAGGTGATGTGCCGGATCATGATGTCCTTGAAGTTCGGTGCGAACTTGGTGATCTTGTCGATAACACGCTGTGCCATATCGTTTTTCAGGTGTCCATGCTGGTCGCGGTCGACTTCGACCGGGAAGGCGTAGGCGAACGCGCTCGCCGCGTGCTTGCCGGCCGGCGCCATGGCGGGATCGTGCACCGACGGGATCTGCATGCCCATCGACGGGTTGTCCGGAACGAGGCCTTGCCGGCAGATCTCCCATTTGCCGCTGTTGCTCTTCGGGTGAGCCGAAGATCCCGACCGACTGTTGCATGCCTTCCTCGTTGAGGAACTCATAGGGCGGGGCGAACTCGGGCAGCCCGTCCAGCGCGAAATGAATCTGCACGAACGAGGCGCGGTGGTCACGGCCGGAGACGCGCGAAACCAGTTCGGCGGGAACGTGTTCCGGCGCTACGAGTTCGGTCAGCGTCACGTCGGGCGACCAGATTCGACACCACGATCGGCGCCGAGATCGTCGAACCGTCCCGCAGCCGGACGCCGGACGCCTTGCCGTTCTCGACGAGGATCTCCTCGACCTTGGTGCGGAAGCGGATTCTCGCCGCCATGGGGAGACGAAAAGCTCGTGCAGGTGTTCGGTGAGCGCGCCGATTGCCGCCCTTGAGCTTGGTCATCATCGCGGTGCTGTCGTCGGGAACCGCCAGCGCGAACGCCAGACACGCGGCGCTGCCCGGTGTGTAGGGGCCGCGGTAGGTGGAGTTGACGGCCAGGAACGCCAGCATGCCGCGCATCACCGCGTGCTTGTTCTGCTCCGGCAGATAGCGATCGATCACATCCATCGCCGAGCCGAACAACATTTCGTGAATCGCTCGGGCGTTCGGCGTCGTTGGGTTGCGCAGGCATACATTTCGTCGATCGTCTTGGGCGGCTGGCACACGTCGAAGCGGCCGAGTGCGCGCGCGGGTGCCTGGCTCCAGCCGATCAGCTCGGCCATGCCCATCACGGCCTCCATGCCGTGCTTCTCGCCCAAGTGGGCCATCAGCTGCATCGTGGTCGCGATAGAAGACCATTGGCGTCTTCACCGTTTTTCGCCGATGTTGACCGACATCACCTCGGGCTCGATCGCGGGCAGCGTGTCGAGTCCGAGGTCCTTGGTGAGTTGGCTGGCCATCGGGAACTGCACCGAGCCCGCGATCTCGTAGCGGAAGCCGTCGATCAGTTCGACCGTCGCCGCCATGCCGCCCGCGTAGGTATTGGCTTCCAGGCACACGGTTCGCAGGCCGGCACGCTGCAGGATCGCCGCGGGCGGTCAGCCCGTTGTGTCCGGCTCCCACCACGATTGCGTCGTATTCGGTCTTGCTCATAGTCCCGGCCCTGCCCTTCGTCGGTGGTCTGCGCGTGACAAGAATATGTCAGTACTGACATAATTGGAAGATGGTCAGTTATGACGCAAGCGGTGAGATACGATCGGCCTGCCATGACCGTCCCGATGAATCGCCACGAGCTGCGCCGCCGATCGACGCACGAGGCGCTGCGCCAGGCCGCGCTAAAGAGCTTCGCGGACAAGGGCTTTGCGAATGTGACGGTCACACAGCTGGCGGCCGAAGCCCGGCGTCACGGAACGCACCTTCTTCCGGCACTTCCCGACCAAGGAGTCGGTGCTGTTCCAGGACTACGAGACGCAGCTGGAATGGCTGGCCGAGGCACTCGCTCAGCGGACCGGACTCCGAATCGCTCTTCGACGCGGTGCTGGCCAGTGTCGCGGCCTTCCCGCACGACCTCGAAAGTGGTCCGGCAGGCCGCGACCGCCCGCACCGAGTTGATCAGCGCGGAACGCATCGCGGGCCCACCTGCGGGTGGTGCAATCCTCGTTCGCCGCGGTGCTGACCCGAATTCATCACCAAACGCAACCCGGAGGCGCCCGGCATTGCGCTGGGCGCCGAGAGGTAGCGGGCTCGGCGTTGGCCGCGGCTCTCGTCGTGGCAGTGGAGCATTGGGGGCCGCAACTGCTGTGTCGAGGACCTTGGCGGGCTGGTGGTGACCAGTCTGGATCTGGTCCGCTCGGGACTGGCCGCCGCTGGCCTAGTCCGCCGCCGCTGTTTCGAGACGCGAGCCGAAGCAGACCTCGGCGCAACTCGTCATCGCGCTGCCGGGCATCGAGTTCGACGAGCGCGATTTCGGCGACCGCCGCGACGAGCAGCGCCGCAATCGGTTCCGGCGACGACCAGCCGAGCGCCTCCAGGTCGGGCATCATCAGCGTGGCCCGCGCCGTGATTCGCGCGCCGCCACCAAATCGGTCAATCCGGCCTCGGTGCGGGACTGCACCAGCAGGGCCTTGGTGGCCGGCTCGACCAGGCAGCCGTCGAGGTAGGCGTTCATCCCGGCCTCGAGCCGGCCGTGTCCGGGCGGCAGATCGGCCATGGCGGTCTCGATCGACGCCACGAGCTCGTCGTGAAATCGGATGTGCAAAGCCCGCACGTACTCGGCGCGGCTGGGCCAGTGCTGGTAGAAGCTTGCCCTTGGCCATGCCCGCCTCGGCGACGATGGCGTTGACCGAGATCCGGGCCAGGTCAGCGGTTCCCAGCAGGCGCTGCCCCGCGTCCAGCAGCGCATTGCGTCCGGGCTCCGGCGGTCTCACCGCAATCCGGCTTTGCGCTGGCTGCGTCGCGCGAGCGATGTCGCCGTACTGCTCGCAGACGTCGATGACCCCGGTGAGTTGATAGGTGATCCACCCCTGGTGGGTCGAGGGGCAGGTTCTTCTCGAAACACCTTGTGCCCCAGGATGTTCATCGCCCAACCCCCGATGAACAGGGAGGCGCCCACCTTTGGGGTGGCGAACAGCAACGGCAGCCCGGCCGCGATGACCGGGATGCCGACGAGATGGACCGCACGCACGCCCTTGGAGGTGTGCTGGGTGCTGGTAGTAGGCCATCTTGTCCGCAAACGGCGGCTTCGGGAGGCGGTGCTTGACCCATCTCGGTTCCCTCCTTGTCATGACGTTCCTACCGAGGTACCGTACGGCATGACCGACCAGTCGGTCAACGGATCCGAGAGGGACGCCCATGCCGACAATCCACACCGGGCGGGCCGGGTTGCCTATGACGAAATAGGCAGCGGCCCAACGGTTGTACTGCTGCACGCGACACTGCACGACCGTCGGGACCTTCGACCCGATCCGTGCGACCCTGGCCCGCCATTACCGCACCATCGCCGTGGACTGGCCGGGGGGCACGGGAATTCGGCGCGCCCGTCGACGCCGCCCTCGAGGCCCGGTGCCCCACTGTTCGCCGACGTCCTCGACGACGTCGTGAGGATGGCTTGGGGCTGACAAGGGGCTGTGCCTGATCGGGTAATTCGGTCGGCGGTTTTGCCGCCGCGCGGCTGGCGATTACCCGGCCGGAGTGCTGTCGCGGGACTCGTCCTGGTCAAACACCGGCGGGGTTCGTTCCGTTGACTGCGTCGACGCGGGCCTTCTTGCCGGATCGTCCGCCTCGCCGGCGTTCGTTCGTTTCGGCGCCTCCCCTCTTCATCCGGGGCTACATGAAGGCCAAGAGCGACAGCGACCGCAGGATCGCCGAGCGGGCGATCGCGGCGGCCAGAACCGCCGAGGGTGGCCGGACATTGACCGGGCTCTGGCGCAGCTTCACGACACCCGAGCACGACTTACGCAGCCGTGCAGCGGAATTGACCGCCCCGACGCTGATCGTGTGGGGCAAGAAGGACATCGCGATACCGCTGCGTGCCGGGCGCGCCCACGCATGACGCCATCGCGAGGGTTCGCGCCTCGAGATCCTGGACACCGGGCACGTCGTATTCTCATCCGACCCGGCGGGCTTCCTGGCAATCGTCGAGCCGTTCCTGGAATCGGTCAGTGCATGCCGAAAGGGCTTGACGGCACAACCGATTCAGACGTCGCAGTCCGCGGCGCTCGCCACCGCGGACTCGACGAAACGGCGCAGCCCGGCGTTGCGGGCGCGCGGCAGAAAAGCGAGCGACACCTCACTCTGGGGCGCGCCACGCAGCGCGATGAACCGCACGCCGGGGTGAATGTTGCGCCGGACGGCGACGTCCGGGATTACGCCCGATGCCCCGATCGGCGGGCCACGGATTCGATCCATTCGTCGAAAATTCGATGTCTCCACCACGGTTTGCGGCCGCCTCGCCCGCCGGCCATTGACCACGGGTCCGGTGTGGTGCCGCTGGCGACGTTGACCCACCAGCGGCCATTGCGGGACCTTCCGTCCAGTCCAACTCCGACTTGCGCGCCAGGGCGAGAGTGGATCGAACAGACCGCCACCCGGGATTCGTTGAACAGGTGCACGACTCGCACGGCCGTCGAGGTCACCTGGCCGGCGCACCACCGCGACGGTCGACCCTGCCCTGCTGCACCGCGGCCAGCGCATCGTCGGTGCGGATCAGACTGACCGTCGTTCCGGTGGCTCGCTCGAATCGGGCCACGGTGTCTTGGGCCCACGGGTCGGGCAACAACCAACTAAACCCGAGACGAATACTCGCCTGACGCCGCACGGCGTCCACGCCGCGTTCGAGTTCGGGCGAGCACCCTTTCGACGTGTTCGAAGAACGTTCGTCCGGCGTGTGACATCGCCACGTGCCGGGAGCTGCGGTCGAGCAGGGTCACCCCGAGTGCGTCTTTCCAACTGCTGGATGGTGCGGCTCAGCGCGGGTTGGGTGATCGCGAGCTCATCGGCCGCGCGCGTGAAGGACTGCAGTCGCGCCACCGCTTCGAACGCCCGCAGGTGACGCAACTCGACCCGGCCGCCGTCCAGCACACCCATGCCTGACAAGCATAGATGTCGTGCGACAGGCATTTCACTCCCCGCGTGCGGTGGCCCTAACGTCGTAGCCGAGGCGCTCGGACTAGAGGAGAGAAAATGCCTCGCTGCTGTTCTTCGACCTGATCGAGGGTCGCACCCCGTCGGAGGTCCAGGCGTTGCTGGACGCCGCGCATGACGCCGGTCATTGGCGCGTTCGCGGTCCCGCCGGGCGACCGCTACCAGGTGGTGCGCACCCATCCCGCGCACGAGATCGTGGCCTGGGACACCGGTCTCGGCATCGACCGCTCGGCCCGGCTGGTGATCGTGCACGTGATCAGCCGCCAACGCACCCGCGCGATGAAGGAACGGTTCTACGAGTTGCTGGCGCGCGAACCTCGCCGAACGATGCGGGGATCGATCCGGCCGACCTGATCGTGTCGCGATCACCGAAAATGGCGACGAGGATTGGTCTTTCGGTCACGGCCGGGCCCAGTTCCTCACCGGCGAGCTGCAATGAAACACCCGGCTGACCGAGTTGTTCGGTATCGAACACCCGAGATCCTGCTCGCGCCGATGGCGATCTCGCGTCCGGCGGCCGGCTCTCGTCGGCGGCGTGGTGACATCGGGCCGGCGGGGCTGGGCACTGATCGGAGGCGGTTACGGCAACGCCGACTGGCTCCGGCACGAATTCGATCAGGCCGGCGGCGCCAAGGTCGGATGCGGGTTCATCACTTGGAGTCTGGCCCAAAAGCCCGAGCTGCTCGATCAGGCCCTCGAGCGGCAACCGGCGGCAATCATGTTGTCGTTCGGGCGATCTTCGGCTCGGGTTCGCCGAACCTGTGCGCGCGGCGGGCGTTGAGCTGATCGCGCGCAGGTGCAGAACCTCGAGAGCACGCGCGCCAGGCCCTCGACGCCGGGCGCGGACATCGTGTCGTCGCGCAGGGCGGAGAGGCGGGGGGGCGCACGGGCATGAGCCGTCCGGTCCAGCCTTCGACGCTGGGTGCCCGAGGTCGTCGACCTCGTCGCCGCGCGCGCTCCCCCGAAACGCTGGTGGTGGCTGCCGGCGGTGTCGCCGACGGCCGCGGGACTCGCGGCGGCGTTGGGCACTGGGGCGCCGACGGTGCGCTGGTCGGCACCCGGTTGTGGGCCAGCCCCGAAGCATCGGTGTCCCCGCGGGCACAGGAGCGTGCCATCGCGGCCGGCGGCGACGACACCTTCCGTACCCGCGTGTACGACGTTGTGCGACAGCTTGATTGGCCCGACGACTACAACGCGCGAGCGTTGGGCAACCCTTTCCTCGACACCTGGCATGGCAACGAGGAGCAACTGTCGGCCGCCCTGCCCGAAGCGGTGGAGACCTTCGAGAAGGCCGTGGCCGCAGAGGATTTCGACGCTGCCGCCATCCTCGTCGGTGAAGCGATCGGACTCGTCCGCGATTGTGCGTCCCGCGGCCGACATCGTGCGCGACATGGCGCGTGATGCGCGCGCGGATCCTGAGCCGGGCGTGACGGTCAGTACAGGGGCGACCAGTCCGACGTCCGCAGCCAACCGGCTCTCCCCACTGGTCGCGGTACTTGAGGGCCTCGAACATGTAACTGCCCGGCGCCCGGTATTCGGGCGGCACCTCTTTGGTCAGCAGGTGCACGAGTGCCGCGTAGTTGTTGGAGTCGTCAATCTTCTGCCACAGCATGGCTTCTCGTCGCGTGATAGCTTCCGTGTGCGACCTGGAAGCAGGCCTGGATGTCGAGTATCCGCATTCGGGCCGGCGCCTGCGACAGCGGCCGATAGTAGATGTCGTGCCACGAGCGGATGTAGTCGTCGAGCGGCGCGGACGGCCAGCCGGTGTCTTCCATGAAGAGGCTGAGCGGGTGTGTTTCACCGTCGGCCGGCACCGATGCCAGGTCCACCGCCTGCAGCGGCGACCACGGCACCGGCAGCAGCAGCTTGCCCGTCACCTCGTGACGCAGGTTGTCCAGTTCGCGCATCCACGGTCGCAGATCACCCTGCTGGGTGCGCCGCGCCAGACGTTTCCCACGACCGCCCCGTCGGCGATGCCCGTGATCGTGACCACGGTGTAGGAGGGCCCGCTGCCGTGCGCCTGGTTGGCGTACCAGAGCAGCCGGGCAGTGTCTTCGCCGGCCAGCGTCGGCATCCCAGCCCTCGCGGTAGGCGGCCTCGAATTCGTCTTGCCTGGTACCCACCACCTTGTGGGTCTCGTGCAGAAACAGCACCTGGACTCCTACGCGTCATCGGCGATCAGCGCGGCGAGCTGATCGCGGTTGACTTTGCCGGTTGCGCTGTAGGGAATGTTGTCGACGATCGCCAATCGCTCGGGGAGCTTGAAGTAGGCGATCAATTCGCGACAGTGTGCTCGCAACTCGTCGAGTGTCACCGGGGTGCACACCACCACGGCGGCACCGACTCGTTGCCCCAACTCGTCGTCGGCGATCCCGGCGACCGCGACATCACTGACAGCCGGATGTGAACGCAATGCTTCCTCGACCTCGATCGGTCCGAATTTCTCTCCCCCGCGATTGATTGTGTCCTTCAATCGACCGCTGGGGAAGACGTAGCCGTCGCCATCCAAGCGGGCGAGGTCACCGGTGCGCAGCCAGCCCTCGGTGACGTTCTGGGTGGTGTTCACCCACAATTCGCCGACCGCTCCGGTGTCGACGTCGTTGCCGGTGTCCGGATCCACCACGCGCACTTCGACTCCCGGCAATGGTCGCCCGACGGAGCCGGCGCGCGCGGGGGTCGCGGTGGTCCTCCGGCATCAAAGTCGTGTACGCGCCCAGGGTTTCGGTCTGGCCGAACACGTTGGCCAACCCCACGTGCGGCAGCGCCGCCATCGCCCTGCGCACCAGGCTCAGCGGTGCGGCCGCCGCCCCGTAGGCAATCGCGACCAGAGACGACAGATCGGTGCCGGCGAAGTCGGGATGGTCGATGATCCGCTGCAGCATGGTCGGCACCATGAACGTCGTGGCGACGCGGTGCTCGGAGACCAGGCGCAGCCATTCGCCGGCGTCGAACCGCGACTGCACCACCGCGGTATCGCCCGAATACAAGCTGCCCAGAACGCCCAGCGCGCCACCGACATGAAACAGCGGGACGGTCAGCATGCTCACCGAGGGTTTCGAGCCGGCCCGGAAGGGCCGCGACATTCCGGTGATGCGCCGGGTGAGCTGACATTCGCTGATGGCGACGGTCTTCGGGAGTCCCGTTGTGCCGCTGGTGAATAGGATCAACGCGTCCCGGTCGTCGGCGGTGTCCGGGTCGAGGGCGGGCGGCTCCGGCTCCGAGTGGCCCACGAGATCGGTCAGCGTCAATACCGTGGGGGCGCCGGCTTCCCGGACCCGGTCGACGTACCGCTCCCCCGCGACAGACACGTCGGCGCAGGCGGCGTTCTTGTGCAACCCCTGCAACTCCGGCGCCGTCAGTGCGGGGTTCATCAGCGCGGGTGCGGCGCCGATGCGCGCCGCACCGAGCAAGGCGGCGATCGACAACAGACTTCCGACGTCGACGACGGCGACGCGCTGGCCGGGTGTGACGCCGTGCGCCGCCAGGCCCGCGGCGCACTGCCGTACGGTCGTCGCCAGCTCGCCGTAGCTGACGGTGCGCCCGTCGACGATCAGCGCCGGCCGGGTGGGATCGCCACTGGCGGCGGCCTCGTGGATCGTCCCGGTGTTCATGGCGGCTGCAGTACCTCTAAAAAAGCGGCGACCACTCGGAGGTGCGCAACAGCCGGCTGCTCCACTGGTCGCGCAGGTCCAGCGCGTCGTACATCCAGGTGCCCGGCGCGCGGTACTCGGCGGGGATATGGCTGCGCAGCAGATCGAGCAGCGCGTCCGGGCGGCTGATGCGCTGCATCAGGATCACCTCGCGCCGCACGTGGCTGCCGAGGGCGGGCTGGAACGCGGCGTGCATGGTCAGCATCGAGGAGGGCCCCTCGAGGCTTCTGGCGTACACGTCGCCGCAGCGGACGATGTACTCCTCGAACTTGTCCTCGTAGGGCCACATGGTGTCTTCCATGTAGAGGGTCATCTCGTGCTCGCGCCCGTCGATCGGCACCTCACCGAACTGGACGTCGACCAGCGGTGACCAGGGCAGCGGCATCAGTAGCTTTGCGACGACCTCGTGGCGGAGCTCGTCGAGACCACGCATCCACTCCTGCAGGTCGCCCTGCTGCACCCGCAGGGTCAGCCGTTCCCAGGCCGCACCGTCGCGAACCGCGGTGACGGTGACAACCGTGTACGCGGGCCCGCTGCCGTGCGCCTGGTTGGCGTACCACAGCAGCCGGGCGTCGTCGCCGGCCCCGAGCATTGGCATCCAACCGTCACGGAATGCCGCCTCGAATTCGTCTTCCTTGCGGCCGCGCACCGTGTGTAGTTCGTGCATGAACAGCACGCACAGACCTCCGTTCGCGGCACCGGGCTGGAGGCCGCTCCACGGACGGTAACCCCGGCAGATTTGCGCGTCCAGCGCGGGTTAGTCATATGCACAATTACGCCTAGTCGGTGACCTGGACAGCCGAGTTGAGAATCTGGTTTGCTCAAGTCGGTACCGTCCTTACCGGGCAGGAGTTCCTCATGGCAAGGCTTGAAGTGCCGGACGGCCCGGGCGGCGAAGCCGCGATGATCTGGACGCTGCGGCCGCAGCTGGGCGGCATGGTCGAACGAATGATCCGCGGCGCCTATCAGCAGAGCATCCTGCCGGCCGACGAGCGTGAGCTGGCCAGAATGCGGATCGCGCAAATCAACGACTGCGTGGCCTGCTCCGGTTTTCGCGCCCAGTCGGTGCTGGATGCCGGCGTGGCGCCCGAACTGTACGACAACGTCGCCCGCGTACGCCCAGCTATCCCGGATACACGCCGCGCCAGCGGCTAGCGATCGAGTTCGCGGAGCGCTTCGCCAACGACCACGCGTCGATGGATGACGGGTTTTTCCAACGACTTCGAGAGTCGTTCTCCGACGAGGAGATTCTGGATCTCACGCTGTGCGTCGCGGTATTTCTTGGACTGGGCCGCTCGCTGACCGTGCTCGGCGTCGACCAGTCCTGCGCCATCGACCTCTAACCCCGCGGAAGGAACCCATGGACATCGCCACCGTCGACGAACTGCTGAGCACCACGCGATCGGTTCGTAAACGTCTCGACCTCACCCGGCCAGTCGGTCGCGACGTCGTTCTGGAGTGCATCCAGCTGGCGATGCAAGCGCCGACGGCCAGCAACACCCAGGACTGGCGCTGGATGGTGATCACCGACGCGGACAAGCGCGAGGCCATCGCCGAGATCTACCGCAGCATCGGCTCGCAGTACCTGGCGTATGCGGCGGACAACGCGACGGACCCGCAGACGCAGCGGGTGTACCAGAGCGCGATGAGCCTGACCGACACGCTGGGAAAGGTTCCGGTGCATGTCATCCCGTGTCTCAGTCAGCGCATCGAGTCGGCGGAGCCGGGTATCGCCGCGGCGGCCTGGGCGTCGATCATTCCGGCGGGCTGGAGCTTTCTGCTGGCGCTGCGCTCGCGCGGGCTGGGATCGGTGTGGACGACGATGCACCTGTTCAAGGAGAAAGAGGTGGCCGAGCTGCTCGGCATTCCGCCGACGGTCACGCAGGCCGCGCTGTTTCCCGTCGCCTACACGATCGGCACCGACTTCCGGCCGGCCACGCGGCCGCCCGCGGAGACCATCACTTACTGGGACACCTGGGAAGAAAGCTGATGCAGTCCTACACCGTGCGATTCCACGTCGACGCGCCGCCGAGGAAGGTCTGGCGAGTGCTGCATCCTCCGGTGCCACCGAACGCGCCGCGGCCCCGGGTGCTCAAGTGGCCGACCGGCAGCATGGAAATCCTGAACGAGGGCAACGAAGCCGGTGAGGGCCTGGTCCGCACCTGCATCTTCGAAGTGCCCAAATACCTGCTGACCGGCGGCAGGGCGCGTTCCTGGGAGACCGTGACCGAGGCCGAGCTCAACAAGCTGTCGCGATATGTGGCCGTCGGCGCCCCGCTGTGGTCGCGCGCCGAGGGATATCACCAACTCGAGGAGCAGCCCGACGGCACCACCGTGCTGACATTTCACGAGACCTATCACGCCTACAACCCGGTGCTGCGCTTCTTCCTCGAGCGCCCGGTGCACGCGAAGATCTCGCGGGACAACCTCGAGACCTACGAGCACGCGCTCGGCTACGCCGGCAAGGTGCGACGGCTGGCCTAAGCCATTTCGGCGGCTCGGCTGATTTCACAGCAATGTGAATTAGGTTCCTGACCCCGGTACCCTCGATAGCTATGGGTGCAGTACCTACGGCGACAAGGTTGGTGGCCGCGAGTCTGTTGGTCGCCGGCTGGGCCGCGTCCACCGTCGTGGCCAGCGCCGATCCGGACGACACTCACGGCCCGGCGCCGGGGCCGTCGCCCAGCCAGTCGGCGTCGCCCGCTCCGGCGCCCGCGGCATCGCCATCAGCATCACCGTCCCCGGCACCGCCCGGGGGCCCACCCAAGACGGTCATGGACAAGGACGGCATCTACGCGGTGGGTACCGACATCGTGCCGGGCATCTACAGCAGCGGCGGCCCGATCGGCAACGGCACCTGCTACTGGAAGCGGACGTCCAACCCTGACGGCGCCCTGATCGACAACTCGCTGACCAAGAAGCCGCAGGTCGTCAAGATCGACCCGACGGACAAAGCCTTCAAGACGGACGGCTGCCAGCCCTGGCAGCTGACCCCGGACGCCGCCGCGCCCGCGGAAGTTCCCGGCCCGGTCGCGGGGGCCCAACTCCAAGGCACGATGGGCACTCTCAACGGGCTGCTCGGGCCCAACGGACTGCGGGTACCCGGCACCTGACCGGATAGCGTGGCGACGTGGCCAGTGCGCAACAGATCGTCGTCGTCGGTGCCGGGGTCAGCGGACTGACCTCCGCCCTGAGTCTGGCCGAGGCGGGATGGCCGGTCCGGGTGTGGACCGCCGCGCTCCCCAAGCAAACGACATCGGCAGTGGCCGGTGCGGTGTGGGCGCCGCCACGGCCGGCCGAACGAGCCACCAAAACACTGGCGTGGACCGAGCATTCGCTGGCGGTGTTTCGCGAGCTGGCCGCCGATCCCGACAGCGGGGTGCAGCTGGCGCCGGCGCTGAGCGTCGGAGAATTGACCGCGACCGAGGCGATGTCGTCCGCGGCGGAGCTGATCCCCGAGTTGCGGCCGGCCGAGCCGCGCGAGCTGCCCGAGGGTTACCGGGTCGGGTTTCGCGCGACCGTGCCGATGATCGACATGCCGCACTACCTCGACTACCTCACCCGGCGACTTGCCGCGGCCGGCTGCGAGATCGAGGAACACCCCGTGCAGTCCCTGGCCGAGGCCGCTGACACCGCCCCGATCGTGATCAACTGTTCCGGTCTCGGCGCGCGGGCGCTGGTGGGCGACGACACCGTGCGGCCGCTGTTCGGCCAGCACGTCATCCTCGCCAATCCTGGTCTGCGGCAACTATTTCTAGAGATCAACAATGGCCCGGAATGGGTCTGCTACTTCCCGCACCCGCACCGCGTGGTCTGCGGCGGGATCAGCATCCCGGATCGCTGGGACACCACTGCCGAGCCCGACATCACCGAACGCATCCTGGCCCGCTGCCGGCGGATCGAGCCGAGGCTTGCCGAGGCCGAGGTGATCGAGACGATTACCGGGCTGCGGCCCGATCGTCCGTCGGTGCGGCTGGAGGCCGAGCCGCTCGGGCGGGCGCGCTGCATCCACAATTACGGGCACGGCGGCAATGGGGTGACGCTGTCCTGGGGTTGCGCCCGGGATGTGGTGAGTCTGGTCAGCCCTGATCGCTGACCGGCGAAAGCGCTGTCTCCACGCTCGGGTACGTCGGCAGCAGCCGACTCAGCCCGCAGACGGCGATGGTCCGGTCCACGATGGCTTGGCGGGTGACCAGCCGCAGCGTGACACCGCGATCGCGGCACTCCTCCGCCTCGTGCGCCAGCGCGGCGTAGCCGCACGACCCCATGAAATCGAGATCGCACACGTCGATTACGAACGGACCGGGTGCGACGGTTTCGGCGGCACCGCGGCTCAGCACGTCCTGCCAGGCGGTCTCGTTGCTGGCGTCGATGTCACCATCGACGTGGACCACTACCGAGGAACCGGTGCGCTTGGTGACCGTGCGCAGGCCGCTTGGCGCATGACCAAGGTACGACCCGTTATTGGGCCGCGAGATTCCAATTTCGGCAGTGTCCATCTCTGCGACATCCCGTCGTCGTGGGCTGTATTGGGCGACGCCGTCCTTGTCCCGAAAGGTCGGCAGGGTTGTCGTCAAACCGACCCCCGTCGGTTTTCACGTCGTTGCTAAGCATATGTGCAATTGAGATTTACGAGGTGAAATTGCGCAAATCGGCCAGTTTCCCTGCGCCCGGCTAGCGGCCGAAGGTCACTGAAACCCTTACTATTTCGGTAACGGTAGCAACGACGAACCGAAACGGTGGAGCACCCGTGAGCATCGATTACGCGCTTAACGCTCACATTGCCACCATTACGATCAACCGCCCCGAGACGCGCAACTCGCTCGATATGGAACATTTCCGCGATTTGGCGCACGCGTGGGCCGACTTCCGCGACGACGACGGCGCCTGGGTTGCCGTCATCACCGGCGTCGGGCGCGATTTCTGCACCGGTGCCGATCTGAAGAAATTCATTCCCGAGCTCACCGGAGACCTTCCCAAACCCGAAGGCTGGGACGCGCTGGACGCCATTCACGCGGTACTTCATCGCTTCCCGGTCTACAAGCCGATCATCGCCGCGGTGAACGGCACATGTGTCGCGGGCGGCTTTGAAATGTTGAGCTGCACCGACATCCGCGTCGCCGTGCCCGAAGCGCGATTCGCGGTGATGGAACCCAAACGAGGCCTGTTCGCCGGTGGCGGCAGCACGGTGCGGCTCCCGCGCCAGATTCCCTACGCCCTGGCGATGGAGCTGTTACTGACCGCCGACATGGTCGACGCGCAGCGCGCCCTTGCGATGGGTCTGCTCAACCAGGTCGTGCCCGGCGAGCGGCTGATGGATACCGCCTACGACTATGCGCAGCGCATCGCGGCCAACGCGCCGCTCGCCGTCTTTGCGACCAAACAGTCCGCCGTTGAAGGGCTTACGCTCGACCTCGCGTCGGCCTACGACAACGAGACTCGGCACAGCGACCGGATTTTCGCGACCGAGGACGCCAAGGAAGGCCCGCGGGCCTTCGCCGAGAAACGGCCACCGCGGTGGCAGGCGCGCTGACGCCTACCGCTCGGTGGCGCGCCGGATGTCCCGGCTCAACAGCGACAGCAACCAACTCACGATCGACAGCACGATCGCGGCCCAGATCGCGGTCCACCAGAAGTGGTCGATCTGCAGTCCCCAGTGGGTGGTGTTTTCGGTGATCCAGGCGGTGATCCACAACATCAACGCGTTGACGACGACGTGGAACAGGCCCAGCGTCACGATGTAGAGCGGGATCGACAGGAACTGCACGATCGGTTTGACGAAGGCGTTCACCAAGCCGAACACCACCGCCACCGCGAAGATGATGCCGACCCGCTGCAACTGCGTATCGCCCCCGACGAAGGTCAGGCCGTGGACCAATTTGGTGACGACCCACAGCGCTAATCCGGTCAACGCGGCGCGAATCAGAAAGGGGCCCATGCCGAACATCCTCTCACCGAAGTGGCTGCGGGGCAGCCCTGTTCGAGCTAGTTCAGCGCGTAGAAGCGTTGGGCGTTGAGGCCGCCGATCTTTTCCCGCGCCTCTTCGCTGATGTCGGCGCGGGTGCGCAGATGCTTGGTGCTCTCCGGCCACTCCCCGTCCCAGTGCGGGTAGTCGCTGGCGAACATGATGAAGTCCGCGCCCAGCACGTCGATCACGCCGGGCAGGATCGGTTCTTCCGGCTCACACGTCACGAAGATGTTGCCCGCGGACAGGTATTCGTGCGGATCGCGCCGCCAGCCGTGCTCGACCCAATCCCCTCGCTTCTCGTAGTGCTCGTGCAGGCGGTCGATGAAGAACGGCACCCAGCCCGCGCCCGCCTCGAGAAAGGCGACCCGCAATTGGGGATGGCGCTCGAAGACGCCGCCGGAGACCATCGCGGTCATCGCCGTCATCTGGTCGAACGGGAAGCTGATGCAGTGCACCTGGATGTAGTTGGTGAAGCGGTCCACACCGATTTTCGGCAGATGAATTCCGGGGGCGCCGTGAACGCCCAGCGGCATCCCGAGTTCCACCGCGGCGGCGTAGAACGCGTCGAGGTCGGGATGGTCCAGATTGCGGGTCTTCAGCGCCGGCGGGACGAGGGTCGCCACCAGCCCGAGGTCTTTGGCCTCGGTCATGACGTCGATGGCCAGCTGCCCGTGCTCGATCGGCGTCACGGCCACGCCGCGCAGCCGGCCGCGCGACGAGGCGCAGTAGTCCGCGATCCACTGGTTGTAGAGCCGTGCGAATCCCGCTGCGAATTCCGGGTCTTCGAGGCTGGGGGCGCAGAGCCCGAGGCTCGGGTACAACACCATCGTGTCGATGTGGTCGCGGTCGGCGTCACCCAGCACGCCATCGGGTGACGAGCAGTTGATGTTGGGCGACTTGCTGATCCCGTGCTCGGGTGGACAGCCGGCGCCCGGCCCGCGATCCTCGGGATAGTTGCGGCCTTCGATCATCAGCCGCAGGCGTCGATCCGTGCTCGGCTTTACGTGATCGGGCCAGCGCTTGATCGCTTCGATCGCCAGCGAGGAGTTTTCCGCGACATGTCCATCGGCATCGATGATTCGCATGTATGCCGAACTTACTCCCGCTGTTTTCACTAGGGAACGGGCTCGCGTCAACGCGACGGGTGCGCCAGGATGCTTTGGTGACAACACAAAAGATCAGCGCCGATCAGCGAAATTCATTCATTGCGGCGATGCTCGGCTGGACGATGGACGCCTTCGACTACTTCATCGTGGTGTTCGTCTACGCCGATATCGCCAAGACTTTCCACCACAGCAAGGCCGAAGTCGCATTCATTACGACGGCGACCCTGGCGATGCGCCCCGTGGGTGCTTTGTTGTTCGGGCTCTGGGCCGACCGGGTCGGACGGCGGACACCGTTGATGGTGGACGTGATCTTTTACTCCGTCGTCGGCTTCCTGTGCGCATTCGCGCCCAACTTCACCGTCCTGGTGATCCTGCGGCTGCTGTATGGCCTTGGGATGGGCGGTGAATGGGGGTTGGGCGCCGCGCTAGCGATGGAGAAGGTCCCCGTCGAGCGGCGCGGCTTCTTCTCCGGGCTGCTGCAGGAGGGCTACGCCTTCGGTTACCTGTTGGCCAGCATCGGATCGCTGGTGGTGATGGACTGGCTGGGGTTGTCGTGGCGCTGGTTGTTCGGCCTGTCGATCATCCCGGCACTGATCAGCCTGATCATCCGGTACCGGGTGCAGGAGTCGGAGGTGTGGGAGGCCGCCCAGGACCAGATGAAGCTCACCAACACCAAAGTCACCGACGTGCTGCGCGACGGCAAGATCGTGCGCCGGTTCTTCTACCTGGTGCTGCTGATGACCGCCTTCAACTGGATGAGCCATGGCACGCAGGACGTCTACCCGACATTCCTGGGTTCGACGGCCAACCACGGCGCCGGCCTGGACAGCGTGACCGTCAAGTGGATCGTGGTGGTCTACAACATCGGTGCCATCATCGGCGGTCTGTTCTTCGGCTCGATGTCGCAACGGTTCAGCCGCCGCTACACCGTGATTTTCTGCGGGATCTTGGGGCTGCCCATCGTCCCGCTGTTCGCCTTTTCGCGGACCGCGGCGATGCTGTGTCTCGGTTCGTTTTTGATGCAGATCTGCGTGCAGGGCGCCTGGGGAGTGATACCCGCGCACCTGACCGAGTTGTCGCCGGATGCCATCCGCGGCCTGTATCCCGGGGTGACCTACCAGCTCGGGAATCTGCTCGCCGCCTTCAACCTGCCGATCCAGGAACGACTGGCCGAGACGCACGGCTATCCGTTCGCGCTGGCCGCCACGATCGTGCCGGTGTTGCTCGCGGTGGCGTTCCTGACGCTGATCGGTAAGGATGCGACCGGACTTCGCTTCGGAACCGCCGAAACCGCTTTCCTGCCAACGGAAGCCAAGTAGCCGACATTATGGGCGGTGCCGCGCGTGGTCGGGCAGCGTTATCCAGTTGGTCGGCACGTCGGCGGTGAGCGCTGTCTGCACGAAGCGGCTCACGGCGGCGTTCGAGGCCCGTTCGGGATTCCATCGCAATACGTAGGGCACAGCTTGGAACGGCGTTACGGGCAGAACCGGGGTCGGCATCTCCGTTCCGGCGATGGAATCGGTCGTCAGAATCCAGTCGACGTCTGACTGTGTTGCCCAATGACACGCAGACAAGTCCGGATCGACGAGTTCGGTAGTCGGCGGCGACACGCCCGCGGCATCAAGGGCCTGTTGTTCGACCAGCGCCCATGCTGGGAACAGCGCATTGCTGTGCAGGCCGAGGGTCTCGTCGGCCAACTCGGCCAGAGCCACTCCCCCGTGTCCGACAAGCCGGTGACCGGTTCTCAACCCGACCTGCAAAAGCTCCCCGCAGAACACGTTTCTGACGATTTCAGGGGGGTCTGTTTCCAGGCCGCAGGTGATCGCGACGTCGACGGTGCCCTCCGCGACGGCGCGATTGAGGTCGTTCAACCACATCCGCCGGATGTTGAGTTCGACTTCAGGCGCCTCGGCACGCAAGGCCGCGGCAAGGTGGGGTGCCAGAACGCTCCCGACCGGTGGCGCGATGCCCACCTCAACGGTGCCGGAATCGCCCTGGGCCAATCGTTGCACCGCGGTCGTTGCCGAGGCGACGTCGTCGAGAACGAGCCTGGCGCGGTCGAGCAACTCCGCTCCTGCGGCGGTCAGGGCGACTCGGCGGGTGCTGCGCGTCAGCAACTGCGTCCCCAATTCGCGCTCGAGACGTCGGATCAGATCGCTCAGCGTTGGTTGTCCCATGTGCAGCTTTTGCGCGGCACGGCCGAAGTGCAGCTCGGTAGCAACCGCAACGAAGGCCTCAAGCTGTCGCAGCTCCACCGGCAAATATTAACCAGGCCAGAATGCATGTTCGTCAATTGATCGGCGTCGGCGATTACAGCGATACGACATTGCTTCTTTATTCGTGCGCTTCGGCGCTGCAGTCTGGATTAGGCCAGCGAGAGCGAGGGAGCCGCTCGTGCGCGGGTCATTCGTAGCCGAAAGCCGATCTTTCCCAGGGGGCCATGCCGTGGAACACAACAAGGAAACCCAAAAGTCCACGGCGGCAACGGTGCGATGACCAAACCGGCAAACCGTGTCAGAGTGCGGAACGGGCTGCGGGCGGCCACCGGGTGTGCGCCTGGTGAGAGCCCTTTGGCGCAGTTTCTCCGAGCTCGACGGAGCAGAGTTCAGCCCGCTGATGTCGGTCTGCCCGCCGGGGGGCGGCGCAGGGTTGCCGGGCTGCGCAGAGAGGAAGTGGCAGCACTGGCCGGAATCAGTCCCGACTATTACTGTCGGCTCGAGCAAGGCAAAGAAGCCTGTCCATCCGACCAGGTTCTGCGCGCCATCGGTCGGGCGTTGCAGCTCGGTGACGACGCCGTGATGTACATGCGAAATCTGGTGCACCGCAGGGCTTTTGCACGTCACGCCGCACCGCTGCAGAAGCCGCATTTCGCCCTTGGCTCCCTCCTCGACAGCTGGTCGTTGACGGCGGCGGTGGTCATCGATCCCGGCATGACGGTGGTCCGTGCGAACCCGCTTGCACGGGCGCTGTGCCCCTTCCATGAGCCCGGCACAAATCTTGTGCGAGCCCTTTTCCTGGAGCCAGAGCTTCGGAGCTTTTACGGGAACTGGGAGGAGCTGACCGCATGGTGCGTGTCGTTCATCCGCGCCACGCTCGCGCAACGCTGCGATCCGGCGCTGCTCGATCTGGTCGACGATCTGAATAACCACAGCGTCTGGTTCCGTCAATTGTGGGGCCGACATGACGTCACTGAGAAGACGCCTCGAGTCGTTGAGATCAATCACCCGCAGCTGGGAGTGGTCGATCTCAACTATCAGCAGCTGCTGCTACCGGGGACCGGCCACTGGCTCGTCACTTACTGGGTCGAACCTGGCTCTTCAGCCGAAGCCGGTCTGCGGCTGCTCAGCGCCAGCTGAATCTAAAGGGGCGCTTGCTCGCTCAGTGCGCGTCGCAGCATGTGCATCGCGACCGTCGCCGAGCGCTCACGCACATCGGAGCGATTCCCGGGCAGTCGCAGTGTCCGGGTGACGATCTGGTCTGCGGCACCGGGGCCGCCAAGCCGCACGGTGAAGCAGACCGTTCCCACCGGCTTCTCCGGCGTTCCCCCGCCGGGTCCGGCGATGCCGGTGATCGCGACGGCGGTATCGGCATCGAAGCGCCGCAACGCGCCGGCCGCCATCGCCTCGGCGACCGGTTCGGACACCGCGCCGTGTGTGTCGATCAGCGCCGCATCGACGCCGAGCAGCTGGATCTTCGCGTCGTTGGAGTAGCTCACCACGCCGCCCATCACGTAGTCGGACGAGCCGGGCCGGTCGGTCAGCCGCGCGGCCACCAGTCCGGCGGTACAGGACTCCGCGGTGGCTATCCGCCGCCCGGTCAGCAGCCGGGCGACCACATCGTCCACCTGCGATCCGTCTTCGGAGTACAGCTGCTGAGAGTGCCGGTCGCGCAGCAGCTGGGTCAGTTGGCCGTAGGCCGGCGCCGCGGCCGGCTCGTAGCGGGTGACCATCTCGATTTCGCCGCGCCGAAGGCAGGTGGTGATCTCCAGCGACTCGAAACCGGCGACGGAATTCTGCGCGTCACGCAGGGTCTCGGCCAATCCCGACTCGGGCAGCCCAAACATCCGGATGGTCTCCTGGCGATAGATCGTCCGGCCGGCGATCGCCTGCTGCGCGGCGGGAGTCTCGATGGCCTTGTGCCACATCGGCTGAAGCTCACGCGGCGGCCCGGGAAGCACGATCACCGTGGGCTTTCCGGGCACCACGACGCCCGGGGCGGTGCCCACCGGATCGAGCACCTGCGCACCGGCGGGCACCATCGCCTGCTTGCGGTTCGCGGCGCGCACCGCATCGAAGCTCTCCGAATCAAAATGCGCCATAAGCTTTTTGAGAATGTTGGCGATCTTGGCTTCGACTTCGTCGTCGAGCAGCAGTTCGCGCTCACAGAAGCGGGCCACCACCTCGACGGTCATGTCGTCGGCGGTCGGACCCAGCCCACCGCTGGTGACGATCAGGTCCACGCCTTGGGCGGCCATGAAGCGCAGTTGTGCCTCGATGTCGGAGGGGCGATCGCCGCAGATCGTGATGTGGGCCAGCTCCACGCCCAGTTCGAGCAGCCGGTCGGCGATCCACGGGCCGTTTCTGTCTTGGACGCGTCCGGTGAGGACTTCGGTTCCGGTGACGACGATGCCTGCGCGTGCGCTCACCGGCACGAGCCTACTGGCCGTGCCTCGGCCGTATTCGTGCCGAGCGTGAATCCCTGGCCTCGAGTGTGCGGTGACGGCGGCGACACGCCGTCCGAGGCCGCCCCGGACGCACACGCGAAGCCCTCGGCGTCGAGCTAACCCTCGGCGGACAGATAACGCTCGACGGTCGCGACCTTCTCCGTCATCGCGTCCTGGACGCCGGCCCGCATGTCCACCTTGATCACCGTGCTGACCCTGGGGGCACGGGCCGCCACCGCCTCGACGGCGCGCTGCACGACCGCCATCACTTCCGCCCAGCTGTCGCCCTCGATCACGGTGAACATCGAATCCGTCTTGTTGGGTAGCCCGGACTCGCGGACCACCCGCACCGCTTCGGCGACGATCTCGCCGACGCCCTCGCCGACACCGAGCGGGGTGACGGAAAACGCGACGAGGACAGACACGTGACGAGCCTACCCACCTGGCCTGGCAGCATCGAACCATGCGGGTTCTGGTGCAACGGGTCTCGTCGGCAGCGGTGGCCATCGACGGCCAGGTGGTGGGTGCCATCCGGCCCGAAAGCCAGGGGCTGCTGGCATTCGTCGGCGTCACTCATAGTGACGATGCCGACAAGGCACACCGCCTTGCCGAAAAACTCTGGAACCTACGCATTCTCGCCGACGAACGCTCCGCGGCCGATCTCGGTGCACCGATCCTGGTGGTCAGCCAATTCACGCTCTATGCCGACACCGCGAAGGGTCGCCGGCCGTCCTGGAACGCCGCGGCTCCCGGCCCGGTCGCCGAGCCGCTGGTCACGGCGTTCGCGGAGGCGTTGCGCGGGTTGGGCGCCCGCGTCGAAACCGGCGTGTTCGGCGCAAATATGCAGGTCGAATTGGTCAACGACGGACCGGTAACGGTGTTTCTCGAGCTGTGAACCGGCGCGCGCAGGTACCTTGGATCTTGGCCGATCGAAACAGGAGGGGCGACCATGAGCACTGCGCCTGAATCCGGGCCCGAATTCGGCTCGCTCCGAACCGATGACGACCAATGGGACATCGTCAGCAGCGTCGGCTATACCGCCCTGCTGGTGGCGGGATGGCGCGCCCTGCACGCCGTGAGCGCGCGGCCGCTGGTGCGAGACGAATACGCGAAGGTGTTCATCGCGGCGTCGCAGGACCCGTATTTGGCCGGTGCGCTTGCGAATCCGGGCACTACCGACGACGAGACCGCGTTTCCGCGTCTCTACGGTGTGCAGACGCGGTTCTTCGACGACTTTTTCGGCGCCGCCGCCGACGCGGGCATCCGGCAGGCGGTGATTGTCGCCGCTGGATTGGACTCCCGGTCGTATCGCCTCGAATGGCCGCCCGGAACAAGCGTTTTCGAAATCGACCTGCCGAAAGTCCTGGAATTCAAGGCCCAGGTGCTGGGCGAGCACGGCGCGCTGCCCAAGGCGTCACGGATCGAGGTTCCCGCCGACCTGCGCACCGACTGGTCCAGGCCGCTGGAAGCTGCGGGCTTCGACACCGAAAGTCCCAGCGCCTGGTCGGTGGAGGGCATCCTTCCCTACCTGACCGAAGAAGCCCAGAACACGCTCTTCACCCGGATCAGCGGACTCAGCGCACCCGGCAGCCGAATCGCCATCGGCGCACTGGGATCACGACTGGATCACGACCAGCTCGAAGCGCTGGAGACCAACCACCCCGGGGTCAACAAATCCGGCGATGTGGACTTCTCCTCCCTCACTTACGAGCCCAAGGGCGACCCCGCCGAATGGCTGGCCGCACACGGCTGGAGCGTCGAGCCCGTCCGCAACACCCTCGACTTACAGGCCGGCTACGACATGACACCACCCGATGTCGACGTGAAAATCGACGCCTTCATGCATTCTCAGTACATAACGGCAGCCCGGTAACGGATGGAGTCGACGTGGTGACCATGACGATGCTCTCGCCCGCCGACGCCATTGCCGAGATCGCAGCCAGTTCACCGGGACCGCGAGTCGGCGCATTCTTCGATCTCGACGGCACGTTGGTCGACGGCTTCACCGCGGCGGTACACGTCGGCGATCGGATCCGGCGCCGGCAGGTCGGCCTTGGCGAGCTCGTCGGCGTGTTCGACGCCGCGCTGCGCTATCGATTCGGCCGCCTGGAATTCGAGCGGCTCATTGTTCGGGCCGCAGGCTACTTACAGGGCCAATCACTGGTCGAACTCGACGAGCTGGGCGAACGGCTGTTCGTCGAACGTGTTGCGGCACGCCTGTATTCGCACATGCGCGAAATCGTGCAAGCGCATCAGGAACGCGGTCACACCGTGGTGCTGAGCTCATCGGCGCTGTCGATTCAGGCCCTGCCGGTCGCCCGCTTTCTCGGTATCTCCAACGTGCAGTGCAACCGATTCGAGCTGGACCAGCACGGACTCCTGACCGGCGGAATCGTCCAACCGATCGTGTGGGGCGCGACGAAAGCGTCTGCGGTGCAACAGTTCTGCTTAGAAAACGATGTCGCGGTGCAACACAGCTACTTCTATGCCGATGGCGACGAGGATGCCGCGTCGATGTCGGTGGTCGGCTACCCGCGACCGGTGAACCCCCGCTCGGGTCTGGCCGCCGCGGCGCACGGCTGGCCGGTGATGTGCCTCGCCTCGGTGCGGCGCCGGCCGATGCGGACCCTGCGCGATCGGGCGAAGCATGTTCGCCGCGAAGGGCATTAAGGCTTCAGCAGAATCTTCACGTCGTCACCCGACCGCGACTCGGCGGTCGCGTACGCTTTGGCCGCTTCGTCCAAGGGCATCGACGTGGTGAAGATGCCGTCGACGTCGAGCCGGCCGGACTGCAGCAGTGGGATCAACTCCGGCCAGGTTCGCTGCACCGGCGCCGTGGTGAATCGCATCGTGGTGCTGCGGATCAGGCAACCCAGCGCGTTGAGCGGAAACGGATTCATGTCGTGCACACCGACCACCGAAACCGTGCCGCCGGGCCGGACGGTGTTGATCGCGTCGGTCAGGGAGGCATCGGTGGCGACGGCATCGATCACCGCGTCCGCGCCGCGGCCACCGGTGGCCGCCATGATCGCATCGAGGGCCGGCGCTTTGACCGGCGTCGCACCCCACCGTGCCGCACGATCCAGGCGACCGTCGACCCTGTCGATCGCGAAAACCGTTGCAGCGCCCTGGAAGAGAGCACTACGCAGCGCGCACAGCCCCACCGCGCCCAAGCCGATGACCGCGACGGTGCCGCCGAACGGGATGTCGGCGCGCTGCGCCGCGGCCCAGCCGGTGGCCAGATTGTCGGTGAGAAGCAGCGCCTGTTCGGTGCTGATGCCCTCGGGCATCTTCAGCAGCTGAAAATCGGCGGCGGGCACCGCGAGCAGATCGGCTTGCGCACCGCCGAGCAAACCTCCGCCGAAGATCTGAAAACCGGAGTAGCACATGACCGGATCGCGGGTGGCACATCCCGGGCAGCTGCCGCAACCCGTCACCGACGACACCATCACCTGATCACCGGCGTTGACGGTGCGCACCTCGGGGCCGACTTCCAGGACGGTGCCGACCGCTTCGTGACCGAGTGCGATCGGGTCCGGCATCGGAAAATCGGCCTCGTAGAAGTGCAGGTCGGATCCGCAGATGCCGGCGGCGGTGACTTCGACGATCGCTGCGTCGGGGCCGGGAAGTGTGGGATCGGGACGGGTGTCGACCCGGATGTTGCGGGGTCCATCGACGACTACCGTGCGCATAGTACTGTGCTCACTTTCTGATGGAATTACGAATTACGTTGTCGCACAATAAATTGGGACCAATCGGGCTCTCGCACCGCGGCCCAGTACTCGTTGAGGCGCCACGGGCTGACGGTGTGGATCTCCCCGTCGGCGTTCTTGAAGTAGGAATGTTTGACCGCGGGATGAGACCACACCATCTTC
Source organism: Unio delphinus (assembly GCA_029339505.1). Classification (NCBI taxonomy): domain Eukaryota; kingdom Metazoa; phylum Mollusca; class Bivalvia; order Unionida; family Unionidae; genus Unio; species Unio delphinus. The sequence continues at coordinate 108,586 of JAQISU010000406.1, forward strand.
TTGATCTGGGACTGCGTCCGTTGGTGCCAGTCGGTCGCGGCGTCGGTCTTGGGTTCCATCGAGTGCACGTCGGCGTCGGCCAGCCGGTGCAGGCACTGGTCGATGTAACGCATCTGCAGTTCGGACTGGAAGATCAGGCTGCCGCCATGCGCGAGGTGGGTGCCGGGCCCGTAGATGATGAAGAAGTTGGGGAAATCCGGAACCGTGATGCCCAGGTACGCATACGGGCGGCTCCCCCACATGTCGTGCAGGTCAATCCCGTTGCGGCCGACCACCTTCAGCGGCCACAACACATCGGTGTGCCGGAACCCGGTGGCGTAGACGATGACGTCGACCTCGTGCTCCACGCCGTCGTCGGTGACGACCCCGCGGGGGGTGATCCGCTGGATCGCGGTGCGGACCAGTTCCACGTTGTCGCGCTGCAAGGTCTGCAGCCAGCTGCCGTTGTCCTGCAGCGTGCGTTTGCCGCAGGCGGGATAGTCGGGCATCACCTTGGCCAGCAGCTCTTCATCATCGCCGACCTGGCTGGTGATCCACTGCGAGAACATCATTGCGGCGGCGGCATTGATGTCGCTGACGGCCGCGTCCTGGTCGGCATAGTTCGGATCGCCTTCCGCGGCGTCGAGGCCCTTGTCCGAACCGGGCCACAACACCAGGAACCGATACCAGCGTCCGTAGAACGGCAGGTTGCGCATCGCCCAGCGCACTCCGTCGCCGACCTCGTCGTGGTACATCGGGTTCGGGAACATCCACTGCGCGGTCCGCTGGAACACCGTCAGATGCTCGACGTCCGCGGCGATGGCCGGCGCGATCTGGAAGCCGCTGGCGCCGGCGCCGATCAAGGCGACCCGCTTACCGGTGACGTCGACCGAGTGATCCCAGGCCGCGGAGTGAAAGGAAGGCCCCGCGAACCTGTCGGCGCCGTCGAATTCGGGGATCTGCGGCCGATTGAGCTGACCGACCGCGGTAATCAGAGCGCGCACCCGAAGCGTGCTGGTCTGTCCGTCGCCGTCGCGCAGCGAAACGCTCCAGATTCCCTCGTCGTCGTCCCATTCGGCGGCGAGAACCTCGGTGTTCCAACGAATCTGCTCGGCCAGGTCGTGCTTGTTCATCACCGTGGTGAAGTAATGCTGCAGCTCATCCTGCTCGGCGAAGAAGTGGGTCCAGTCGTTATTGGGTTCGAAGCTGTAGCAGTAGAAGTGGTTGGCCACATCGACCCGGGCTCCGGGATAGCTGTTCTCCCACCATGTTCCGCCGGGGCCGGCATTCTTCTCCACGATCGTGAATCCGATGTTGGCTTGTCGCAGCCGAACGCCGGCCAACAGGCCGGACTCCCCGCAGCCGACGACGAGCACCGGGACGTCGGCCGCGCGCTCGGCGGGTATTGCCACCGGCCGGCGTGGGTCGGTTGCGTCGAGGTCGAGTTCTTCGCCGACCAGGGACAGGTAGTCGTCGGGAACGTGTTCGCAGGCCGCCCAGTCCATCATTTCCCGGACCAGTTCCGGGCTCAGGGGCGCCGGCTCGGGGCAGCCGCGGTCGCGATATTCGCTGATGACGGTCAGCGCTTCGGCGCGGGCGCGGGCCTTGTCCTCCTCGGACATGAAGCCCTGCACCTCGTTGAGGAAGATGCCCATCTGCTTGTAGGCGCGAATGAATCGCGGGTCACCGGTGATGTGGACCAGCGACAGCAGCAGGGTGGGGATGCTGACGTCCTCCAGCGCCGCCGCGATTTCCGGCGTCGACGTCGTGAAAGGGCGGCCGGAGTAGGGGCTGCGCATCGAACCGATCCTTTCGGTGGACGGGGGATTCCTATTACGCTACTCACCGTTTCGTAATTGGCAGCACTACGCTACCCGCTGCCGACGGAGCGGATCAAGAGTCGTCATCGCGGGTCGCCCGCTCGGGAAGATTCACGAGGGCGCCCACGTTTGATCTTGTTAGTATTTGCCTCGTAGCTGGCGGCCAAGGCCGGTTACGCGCCGCCGCCACTTCAGCGGCGACCCCGATTCATCCCGACAGTCGATTTCGGTTCACCGCGACAGTTAGGAACGGAATTGAAGCGCAACCGTTTTGGTGGGGCGCTGAGTGTCTTGACCAGCGGTGTGTTGCTCCTATCGGGGTGCGGGGCTGACGAGAATGCGTCGGGGCAAGATTCGACGCCGGTGCCGGTCAATTGCGGCGGCAAGGCGAGGCTGAAGGCCAGTGGCTCGACGGCCCAGACCAACGCGATGACTCGCTTCGTCAAGGCGTTCGAGCAAGCCTGCCCCGGTCAGACGCTTGACTACACCGCGAATGGCTCGGGTGCCGGGATCAGCGAATTCATCGGCAACCAAACCGATTTCGGCGGTTCGGACTCGCCGCTGGCCGGCAACGAGTATGCCGCTGCCCAGCAGCGTTGCGAGTCACCGGCCTGGAACCTTCCGGTGGTTTTCGGGCCGATCGCCATCACCTACAACGTCAAGGGCTTGAATTCGCTGACTCTCGACGCCCAGACGGCGGCCAAGATCTTCAAAGGAGCGATCACCACGTGGAACGATCCCGCGATCCAGTCGCTGAACAAGGGCGTTTCGCTGCCCGCGGAGCCGATTCGCGTCGTGTTCCGCAGCGATCTGTCCGGGACCACGGATAACTTCCAGAAGTACCTCGATGCCGCGTCCGGGGGCGTTTGGGGTAAAGGTTCCGGGAAGGCGTTCACCGGCGGTGTCGGCGAGGGCGCCAAGGGCAACGACGGAACCTCGTCGGCGGTCAAGGCCATCGAGGGAGCGATCAGCTACAACGAGTGGTCGTTCGCGGAGGCGAAGAATTTGAGCGTGGCCAAGATCGCCACCCCGGCCGGTCCGGACGCGGTAGCGATCAGCACCGACTCGGTGAGCAAGACGATTTCGGGCGCCGCCGTCATCGGCCGCGACAACGACATGGTGCTCGACACCGTGTCGTTCTATAACCCCACGCAATCCGGCGCCTATCCGATCGTGATGGCGACCTACGAGATCGTTTGCTCGAAGTATGCGGACCCGCAGGTCGGCACGGCCGTGCGCGCATTCTTGGAGAGCGCCCTGGGTGCCGGTCAGGACGGCTTGGCGGACAACGGATACATACCGATCCCCACCGCGTGGAAGTCGTGGCTGTTGGCTTCGGTCAACGCCGTCGCGTGAGTGAGAACCCGGCTGCGGCCCCGTATTGCTCCCTCTGACTGCGAACAATGCGAAACAATAGGACGACTTGGGGCCGGGCGGCCACGTCGCTGACCCGCTGCCGACGATGCCCGAGGTCGACGGGAGGTGACCGCTGTGGCTGCGCTACTCACCGCCTGCAGCGGCTTCCTCTTCGCCGTTTTGTGGATGGATTTGATGTTCGACGTCCAGGTCCTTGCGCATCGATCCGCCGGCGAGGAATTGCCCGAGCCGGTGCTCGCCTCGATCGCGGGGTATTACCACCGCGCCACCACCGCGTCGCGCCCGATGAGCCGGCTGATCGCTCTGGTGATGTTGATTTTGTTGGGCGCGTTGGGTTTTCAGGCAACCCTTGGGCGGGACCCGGCCTGGTTACTGGTGGTTTCGGCCGGGCTTGCCGGAATCCCGACGATGCTGGCGCTGACCCAGACGGTGCCCGACGCGATACGGCTCGGGCAGCGCACCGACAGCGTCGCCGAGCAAAGCCACCTGGCGCGCTCGATCTGCCGCGATCACCTCGTCTGCGTCGGGTGCATGCTGCCGTTCCTGCTGCTGTGGGTGGCCCGTGCCCTGGTGACCTGACGTCTCGGGCAACGCGTCGTAGTCGCGGGGCGCTAGTCAGGGGGTGCTGGCCACGTCATGGGCGCGCGTACTAAACTAGAACACGTTCCAATTCGGCCAGCATCCCAGGAGTTGTAATGCACACCCCTATTTGCGACGAACTCGGTATCGAGTTCCCGATCTTCGCCTTCACGCACTGTCGCGATGTCGTGGTGGCGGTCAGCAAGGCCGGGGGGTTCGGCGTGCTCGGAGCTGTCGGCTTCACGCCCGAGCAATTGGAGATCGAGCTCAACTGGATTGACGAGAACATCGGCGACCACCCGTACGGCGTCGACATCGTGATCCCGAACAAGTACGAGGGCATGGACTCGGGCCAGTCCGGCGAAGAGCTTGCCGAGTCGCTGCGCAAGCTGGTTCCGCAGGAGTATCTGGACTTCGGAAAGAAGATCCTCGCCGATCACGGCGTGCCCGTCGAGGACAGCGACGGCGACACCCTGCAGCTGCTCGGGTGGACCGAGGCGACCGCCACGCCGCAGGTCGAGGTCGCGCTCAAGCACCCGAAGGTCAAGATGATCGCCAACGCGCTCGGCACCCCGCCGGCGGAGATGATCAAGCACATCCACGAGGCCGGACTGAAGGTGGCCGCGCTGTGCGGCTCCCCCTCGCAGGCGCGCAAGCACGCGGACGCCGGCGTCGACATCATCATCGCCCAGGGCGGCGAGGCCGGCGGGCACTGCGGCGAGGTGGGCTCAATCGTGCTGTGGCCGCAGGTCGTCAAGGAGGTCGCCCCGGTGCCGGTCCTCGGCGCGGGCGGCATCGGCAGCGGCCAGCAGATCGCCGCGGCCCTGGCGCTGGGTTGCCAGGGCGCGTGGACCGGTTCGCAGTGGCTGATGGTCGAGGAATCCTCGAACACCCCGGTTCAGCAGGAGGCCTACGTCAAGGCCGGCAGCCGCGACACCGTGCGCAGCCGCTCGTTCACCGGCAAGCCGGCCCGCATGCTGCGCAACGATTGGACCGAGGCGTGGGAGAAGCCGGACAACCCGAAGCCGCTCGGTATGCCGTTGCAGTACATGGTTTCCGGCATGGCGGTGCGGGCCACGAACCGGTACCCCAACGAATCCGTCGACGTGGCGTTCAACCCCGTCGGTCAGGTCGTCGGCCAGTTCACCAAGGTGGAGAAGACGTCGACCGTGATCGCGCGCTGGGTGCAGGAGTACCTGGAGGCGACGGCCACGCTCGACGAGCTGAACGAGGCCGCCAGCGTCTAGCGGCGACTACTCGTCGTCGTCGACGTCGTACTTGCCGCCGGTGAAGACTTCCTTGGTTCGTTCCACGGCGTGAGTGGCGATGTCGATCGAATTCTCGACAATGCCGCTGACCCCGCCCTTGAGGTCGCCGCGGATGATGTCGCTGGCGTTTTCGACGATGTCCGAAGCCTTTTCGACGGCATTGGTCGCGATGTCCTTGACCGCGTCCACGGCGTCTCTCGGGTTGACCGCCATCGGCGTCTCCTATCGTTGCCCGACTTTGATACCGACTCTAGAGGGTCAGTAATTGACCAGGGAGCGCCAATAGTCCTCGGGGATCTCGGCGCCCGAGCGCAGAATCCGGGCCAGCCCCACCGCCATCGCGATGCCGAGCAGTCCCAGCCACAGCCCCGCCAGTCCGATCACCGCCCACAACGCGGCGGTGACGGCGGGCCACGGCGACAAGACCGCGAGCACCGGCGCGAAGAAGAAACCGGTCCCGATGTACCAGGCCGAGCCGGCCCGATCGGACGCCAGCACGAAGCGCAGCCACCGGGGAATCGGAGTTTGCGCCTGCTGACGTTCGCGCATGATCGTTAGCCGGAAGGCGGGAAGAACCCCGCGCCGGTGAACCAGCCCTCTTGCCAGCCTTGAGCTCCCAAGCACAGCATCGGAAGTCCCCTGTCCGACTGGGCCGCGGTCTGCGGGCCCGGGCACTTGGCCCCGGCCTGCTGGACGCCGTACAGCGGATACGAGATCACCCAGTAGCCGGTGGTCGCCGCCGGGAACTGGTTGGCCGGCGGGAAATGGCAGGCCTCGGCCTGGCCGCTGGGGCCCCGGCCGAAGATGAAGCGCTCGTAGTTGTCGCACGGTGCGCCTAACGAGGCCTGATAGTTCATGTTCGGCACATCGCCCTCATAACCGGCTGCCGCACACGGCGCCACGCTGATGGCGCCGCCCGTGATCGCGGCGACGGCGAGTACTTCGCGAATCATGCGCTTCCACCCCTTCGCGTCAGCGTCAGCCGGTCCGTCAGCGCCGGTGACCTGGACAAAGCATATCGATTGTGGTCCAGGCCACAAGGCCCGGGCGGCCGAAAGCGGCCGCGCGACCTGCCGAGCCGGCCGCGACGATGCGTTTCGGTTGGTCGTCGCCGCTGGTGCGGGCGGACGGGCGCGACGCCCGGAACCCGTCATCGGTGAACATGTTGCAATTTGGTCGGTCGATGTTGTGTCAATGCTTCCCAACGGTGGTGTTCCAGTGGTTTATTTGGCACAAGACTTACGACTAGAAGACTTCATTTCGAGGAGTGGGCCAATGACGACCACCAAGCCGATCCCGAATCTCCCGCCGGGGTTCGACTTCACCGATCCGGACATCCACGCGGAACGACTGCCGGTGGAGGAACTCGCCGAGCTGCGACGCACCGCGCCGATCTGGTGGAACGAACAGCCCGCTGGTTCCGGCGGATTCGACGACGACGGCTACTGGGTGGTGTCCAAGCACAAAGACGTCAAAGAGATTTCGCGGCGCAGTGATGTGTTCTCCAGCCTGGAGAACACCGCGCTGCCCCGCTACAAAGACGGCACCGTGCAACAGCAGCGCGAGACGGGCAAGTTCGTGTTGCTCAACATGGACGCCCCGCAGCACACCCATCTGCGCAAGATCATCTCGCGGGGTTTCACTCCCCGTGCGGTCGAGCGGCTGCGCGATGACCTCAGGGCGCGGGCCCGGCTCATCGTCGAGGCCGCCGCGGCCGAGGGCGCCGGAGACTTCGTCGAACAGGTGTCGTGTGAGCTTCCGCTGCAGGCGATCGCGGGTCTGCTCGGTGTGCCGCAGGAAGACCGCATGAAGCTGTTCCACTGGTCGAATGAGATGGTGGGCGATCAGGATCCCGAATTCGCCCGTAACGATGCGATGGGTGCCTCGATCGAACTGATCACCTACGCCATGCAATTGGCCGCCGACCGGGCGCAGAACCCGGGAGAAGACATCGTCACCAAGCTGATCGAGGCCGACGTCGACGGCCACAAGCTCTCCGACGACGAATTCGGCTTTTTCGTGATCCTGCTGTCGGTCGCCGGGAACGAGACCACCCGCAACTCCATCACCCAGGGGATGATGGCCTTCACCGACTTCCCCGACCAGTGGGAGCTGTACAAGCGGGAGCGTCCGGTCACCACCGCCGACGAGATCGTCCGCTGGGCCACCCCCGTGACATCGTTCCAGCGCACCGCCCTGGAGGACTACGAGCTGTCCGGGGTCCAGATCAAGAAGGGCCAGCGCGTCGTAATGGTTTATCGCTCAGCCAATTTCGACGAGGAAGTGTTCGAAGACCCGTTCTCCTTCAACATCCTGCGCGATCCCAATCCGCATGTGGGATTTGGCGGTACCGGTGCGCACTACTGCATCGGGGCCAACCTGGCGCGGATGACGATCGACCTGATGTTCAACGCGATCGCCGACGTGATGCCGGACATGAAATCGGTCAGCAAGCCGGAGCGGTTGCGGTCGGGCTGGCTCAACGGAATCAAGCACTGGCAGGTGGATTACAACACCAACGCCTCAGTCGCGCACTGAGACTCGATTCGACCGGGGGTAGACCATGCCGACACACCAAGCCGTCCAAATGCACTCCCCCGGTGGGTCTTTGGAGCTGGCAGAGGTGGAGACCACGCCTCCTGGTCGTGACGAGGTACGGCTGACGGTCACGGCCTGCGGCGTGTGCGGCACCGACCGCGCGTTTGCCAACGGCGGCTTCCCGAACATGACGTGGCCGATCACCCTCGGGCATGAAATCGCGGGAACCATCGCCGAACTCGGCGACGGCGTCGAAGGCTTCGCGGTGGGTGACCGGGTCGCCGTCGGCTGGTTCGGCGGCAACTGCAACCGCTGCGACCCCTGCCGCAGGGGCATTTTCATCCATTGCGCGAACATGAAGGTCCCGAGCTGGCAGTACCCCGGCGGCTATGCGCAATCGGTGACGGTACCGGCCAATGCGCTGGCCCGGATTCCTGCCGAGCTTTCGGATGTGGAGGCCGCGCCGATGGGCTGCGCCGGCGTCACGACCTACAACGCCCTGCGCCACAGCAAGGCGTTGCCCGGTGATCGGGTCGCGGTTCTCGGTGTCGGCGGGCTCGGGCACCTCGGGGTGCAGTTCTCCCGGGCGATGGGCTTCGAGACCATCGCGATCGCGCGCGGCACCGGAAAGGAAGCCGACGCGCGGAAACTGGGCGCCCATCACTACATCGATTCCACCAGCGGCGACGTCGCCCAGGCGCTGCAGGCGCTGGGTGGTGTCACGGTCGCGCTGTGCACTGCCGGAAACTCGGCGGCGATGGCCGAGACGGTCGGCGGGTTGCTGCCGCAGGGCGAGTTGATCACCATCGGTGTGACCACGGAGCCACTGCCGATCAGCCCGGTACAGCTGATCACCCCGGGGGTCAGCATCGTCGGTCACCCCTCCGGCACATCGAAAGATGTCGAAGACACAATGCAATTCGCGGTGCTGTCCGGTGTGCGGGCATGGATCGAGGAGTTGCCGCTGGCGCAGGCCGCCGAGGGTTACTCCGCCATGGAGCAAGGTCGAGCGCACTACCGCACCGTTTTGACGATGTGAATACTGTCGGTCTGTGACCGACTTCTGGACTCTCGACGCCGCTGACGGCGAACTACTTCTTCGTACCGGCGTCAAGGGCCGGGCAGCGCGGATGGGTCATCGCCTCACGATCGCGATGACCCGCTGGCAGGCGTCCGTGCGCTGGGCGGGCACCGATCCGGTCGCGGCCGAACTGACGGTCGAGGCGGACTCGTTCGGCGTGCTCAGCAGCCAGGGCGGCGTCAAGGGCCTGTCGGGTCCCGAGAAAGCGCTGGTGCGCTCGAACGCGTTGAACTCGCTGGGCGCCGACCGCTTCCCCGAGATCCGCTTCACCGCGGACGCGATCGAAGAGACCGCGACCGGCTACCGGCTGACCGGCACGCTCGAGATCCGCGGGAAACAGCGCGAGCACGTAATCGACTTGCACACAGAAGATCTCGGTGATTCCTGGCGAATGTCCGCCGAATCGATGGTCCGCCAGTCCGACTTCGGCATCAAGCCATACTCGCTTTTGGTGGGTTCGGTGCAGGTCGCCGACGATGTGACGCTGTCTTTCTCCGCGGTTCACGCCAAGGACGAATGAACGCCACGGGCAGTACTCGTCGGCGCGTGTATCCTCGGTGAAGGATTCATTACCACCGCTAAGTATCTACTAGCTGTCTCGCCGAAAGAAGTCAAAATGCCTCGCACAGAAAATGATTCGTGGGACCTGGCAACCAGTGTCGGAGCGACCGCCACCATGGTGGCCGCCGGCCGGGCCGTTGCCACCAAGGCCGCTAACCCACTGATCGACGATCCGTTTGCCGAACCGCTGGTGCGGGCCGTGGGCATCGAATTTCTCGCGCGATGGGCTAACGGGGAGATCGACGCGGCCGACATCGACGGCGCCGACGACGGCTGGGGTTTGCAGCGGATGGCCGACCTGATGGGTGTTCGGACACCGTACTTCGATGCGTTCTTCCAGGATGCGATGGACGCGGGTATCCGCCAAGCCGTCATCTTGGCGTCGGGCCTGGACGCGCGTGCCTACCGGCTGTCCTGGCCGGCCGGGGTCACGGTATTCGAGATCGACCAGCCCGAAGTGCTCGAGTTCAAGAACTCCACCCTGGCCGATCTCGACGCGCGGCCGACCGCCGAGCTCCGTGTGGTGCCGATCGACCTGCGGCATGATTGGCCAACGGCGTTGCGAGAAAAGGGTTTTGATCCCACCCAGCCCAGTGCGTGGATCGCCGAAGGGCTGCTGGCTTTCCTGCCCGCGGATGCCCAAGATCGCCTGCTGGACAACATCATCAGCCTGAGCACACCCGGAAGTCGGCTTGCCGCCGAGATTTTCGGCGCCCGTCCGGACGAAAACGGTGAGCAAGCAAAGGACATGGTTGCCGTCGCCGGTGAGCGGTGGCGCGAACACGGATTCGATGTGGAACTCGCCGACTTGCGCTATGACGTCGAGCGCAACGACGTTGCCGCATACCTGGATCGCCACGGCTGGCAGACGGAAGTCCGGACGCTGAACGAATTGTTCGCGGCCAACGGCCTAGCCGAAGTGCCCGCGGTCGCAGGCAATCCCGCTTCCGACGCCTACTACTGCACCGCGATCAGGCAGCCCTAGGGCTGCGGTGGTGCGGCGGGCGTCGCCGCATCACCGGCGTCGCCGGGAATGTGCTCGAGCACCCTCGTCAAGTACGGTTGCGGCCGTTGGGGTCCGGCTGCTGCTCGGCCGGCGTGCCCTCTATCGGTGTGCCGGCTCTCGAAACCGGTTCACCGGTGGCGGCCCACTGCGGCGCGGGCCGCTCGGCGGCCGGCGGGGCAACCGCGGGCGCGCCGGCTTCGGCGATCTGTGGCGCCTGGGCGTGCCCGACATGCTTGCTCGCGGCGTGCCCCGTCTCGGGAGCGAGCTGCATACCCACGGCAATCGCCAGCGACGAGACGAAGGTGACGGCGCCTGCGGTCAATGCGGTCACCGCCCCCGCGTAGGACAAGTGCCCGGGCCGCCGCGGCGGCGCAGTCGGTGCGGGCTCGCCGGCCGCGGGGATCAGTTGCTCGTCGGTGAACTCGGTGCTGCGCGCGGCGGCCAGCGCCGCCCCGCGCGCGACGGTCACCTGGGCCATCGTCTGCGCGAATACCGGTACCGGCAAGGCCTTTTCGAGCTGCCAGGAAAACCCGTCGATGTCGCTGTCCGCGCCGACGACGACCACGCCGCCCGGACGCCATCCGCTGCGCTCGAACATTCCGGTCAGCCAGGATCGCAGCCCGTCGAAGCCGCCGCTGATGTGCTTGACGACCGTCCGGGTGTCGCCGTCATGCGTGTCGACCATGGCGACCGTCGCCCACTCGTGTTCGAGAACGCAGACCGCGGTCTGCTCGTACCCGATGACGGGCGCGATCGCCCGCGCCAGGGTCTCGACAGCCTCGAGCAACCGGATGGGCACGACGTTGTCGAATCCCGCGTCGGTCAGCGCCTCCAGCAGCAGCGCGGCCTGGGCGGCTGCCTCGTCGTTCCAGGTCACTCCGATGACGCGCAGATGGTGATCGCTGGCATCGGCCTGCGCGTCTACCCGCAGGACTTCTTGTGCCACCTGCTCCGCGGTACTGACGGCGGGTACGCCGTCCTCGGCGTAAAGCGCCGATTCCTGGTGGTCCAGGATGGTGCCGTCTGCGCCGTGTCCCTCAGCGAGGACCCACCCGAAGGCGGTCGGCGTCAGTGATAGCCCTAGTACCGTGTCCAAAATTTGCACCTCAATCGTCCCGGACTCCGAGGCCCTGCCGAACCATCACGCGGCGAAAATCCGCGGTGCGGTGATTCGTGAGGGCCGGAACGGACCGGGGTTAGCGTTCGGTCTCCATCGGCTTGCTCCGAGAGAGCCTACGCGGTCGTCAAGGGTTCGGCGTCACCGATCTGAGATCCGGCTGTGATCCGGGAAAAATTGGCCGTCCCCGACATCGGCGACGGAATCGACCTAATTGTCGACCGCGTCAAGCAGTACGGCCCGGCCTCGCCCGCGGTGGTCCGCCGGCGTACCACCGATCAATGTCACTAACCGTCGGGCTGATTGGCCCGCGCCGTAGGGCGTGTCGAAATCGGTGGGCCACCGCTAATTGACAACGTTTGTAGCCCATGTTGTCGCATGCCAGTCCCCCGCCGCATCGATTTTGGAGCAGGTCCTCTACCTGGTGTTTTACCCGATGGAAGTGCCGAATGAGGGCGAGGAAGGGGGCGTGAGGTTTGCCGATCAGTTATCGCACTCGGACTATTTTTGGCGATAACCGAAACAAAACTGGGATGACAACGCGCCCCAATCGACATTTCAGCTATTCACACGGTAAATTCTGCGGGGGCACCACGCGACGACATACGACCGACAAGGGGCGCAGGTATGACAGACGTGAGCAAGAAGATCCGGGCCTGGGGGCGCCGGCTTTTGGTCGGTGCGGCAGTGGCTGGGGCCCTGCCGGGTCTGATCGGTCTTGTCGGAGGCGGAGCCACCGCGAGCGCATTCTCGCGACCCGGCCTGCCCGTCGAGTACCTGCAGGTGCCGTCCGCCGGGATGGGCCGCAGCATCAAGGTCCAGTTCCAGAGCGGCGGCAGCGGCTCACCCGCGGTCTATCTGCTCGACGGACTGCGGGCCCAGGACGACTACAACGGCTGGGACATCAACACCCCCGCCTTCGAGTGGTACTACAAGTCCGGCCTGTCGATCGTGATGCCGGTCGGTGGCCAGTCCAGCTTCTACACCGACTGGTACCGCCCCGCGTGCGGTAAGTCCGGCTGCTCGACATACAAGTGGGAGACGTTCCTGACCAGCGAGCTGCCCGGTTACCTGTCGTCCGAGAAGGGCGTCAAGGCCAACGGCAGCGCGGCGGTCGGGATCTCGATGGCGGGTGCATCGTCAATGAACCTGGCGATCTACCACCCCGCTCAATTCGTCTACGCCGGTTCGCTGTCCGGCTACCTCAGCCCGTCCACCGGGCAGAGCTGGATCGGTCTGGCGATGGGCGACGCCGGCGGCTACAAGAAGGAAGACATGTGGGGGCCGGATAGCGACCCCGCGTGGCAGCGCAACGACCCGCTGGTCAACGTCGGCCAACTCGTCGCCAATAACACCCGGCTCTGGGTCTACTGCGGCAACGGGACCCCGAACGAACTGGGCGGCGCCAACCTGCCGGCTACCTTCCTCGAGAGCAACTTCATGATCGGCGTCAACAAGAAGTTCCAGGACGCCTACAACGCTGCGGGCGGCCACAACGCCGTGTTCAACTTCCCCAACTACGGAACCCACAGCTGGGAGTACTGGGGCGCGCAGCTCAATGCGATGAAGGGCGACCTGCAGACCACCTTGGGCGCGACCCCCGGGGGCGGCGGCTAAGTCCCTAAGTTTCAAATGTCGCTACTGCGCTTGACGACCATCGTCAGGCGCAGTAGTGCGTTAAGGGCACTGCTGACCGCGTTGCCGGCCGCCACGCTGCTGGCGGCGCCGGCAAGAGCCGACGCCAGCGCGCTGACCGACCTGGTCGATGCGGCCGCGCAGCGCTTGCAGGTCGCCGAGGCGGTGGCCGCCTACAAGTGGATTGCGCATGCCGCCGTCGAGGATCCAGACCGCGTCCAGCAACAACTCGCCAAGTTGAGCGACGACGCCGCCGGCGAACACATCGACCCGAACTACGTCACCCGGGTGTTCGGGGACCAGATCAACGCCACCGAAGCCATCGAGCACAGCCGGTTCGCGGAGTGGAAACTCAACCCGTCGAGCGCGCCCGCCGGTGCCCCCGACCTGGCGGTGTCACGGTCGACGATCGACGGCCTCAACCAGACGATGCTGACCCAGATGGTGGTCCACTGGGACCTCCTGCACTCCCCGGCCTGCGCTCCGCAACTCGACGCCGCGAGGGCCGCCGTGACCCGTGCTCGCCTGCTAGACAGGCTCTACCAGCAGGCCCTGACGCTGGCCACGCAGTCTTATTGCAGCTAACTATCGAGCCGTCGTCGGCGGGTGACGTGCCGATCTCATTGCCATAGAAATGCCATAAACTTCTTATCCCGCGAATGACTCAAATCGGTAACGCTTTCTGCACACATGCCGAATTGCTTGACATGAGAAACTTGGGGAAGCCTCTCGTGAAGTACGCCGTCGTCGGCGGATTCATCGCGGCGACGCTTGGCCCGGCGACCGCCGAGGCCGGCGCGGCGCCCACACCCAACTGGGACGCGATCGCACAGTGCGAATCCGGCGGCAACTGGCACGCCAACACTGGAAAACGGCGCCTACGGTGGACTGCAGTTCAAGCCGGCCACCTGGGCCAGTTACGGCGGTGTCGGCAATCCCGCCGCAAACTCTCGTGAGCAGCAAATCGCGGTTGCCAACCGACTTTTCGCTGACCAGGGTGTGGAGCCCTGGCCGAAGTGTGGCGCCGCGTCCGGCCTCCCGATCGCGTGGTACTCGCAGCCCGCACAGGGCATCAAGGAGATCATCAACGGCCTGATCCAGGCGGCTACTCCGCACCGATGATCAAATCGGGCGGGGCCTAGGTTCACGCCCCGGCATGTGTTTGGATCGGGCGATGGAAGGTTCGGCGACAGTACATATTGGGGCACCCGCGGACAAGATCTGGAGTCTGATTTCGGACGTCCGCAACACCGGTAAGTTTTCGCCGGAGGTCTTCGAAGCCGAGTGGCTGGGCGATTCGACGGGCCCGGCCCTCGGTGCCAAATTCCGTGGTCATGTTAAGAGAAACGAGATCGGACCGGTTTATTGGACCGTCTGTGAGGTGACGGCATGCGAACCCGGCCGTGAATTCGGCTTCGCGGTTCTGCTCGGCGACCGGCCGGTCAACAATTGGCACTACCGCCTGGCGCCATCGGGTGCCGGCACGGATGTGACCGAGTCATTCCGGCTCAGCCCCGCGCCATGGCTTGGGGTCTACTGGCTGTTTGGCGGCTTTCTGCGCAAGCGCCGCAACGTCCGTGATATGACCAAAACGCTGAACCGCATCAAAGATGTGGTCGAGGCGGGCTGACCAGGAAGGCTTGTATGCCAAGCGTGGCGAAGTCGGTCTTCATCACCGGCGCGGGCAGTGGGATGGGTCGTGAAGGAGTCCGGCTCTTCCACGCCAACGGGTGGCGGGTCGGAGCCGTGGACCGCAACGCCGACGGCCTGACGGCGCTCGGTCAGGAGCTTGGCGACGAACGTCTGTGGACCCGCCCCGTCGACGTGACGGTCAAGGCGGATCTGGACGGAGCACTGGCCGACTTTTGCGCCGGCAATGCCGGCGGCGGATTGGACATGATGTGGAACAACGCCGGGATCGGTGAATCCGGCTGGTTCGAGGACGTGCCCTACGAGGCCACGATGCGCGTCGTCGAGGTGAACTACAAAGCGGTGTTGACCGGCGCCTACGGCTCACTGCCCTATCTGAAGAAGACTCCCGGCAGCCTGATGTTCTCGACGTCGTCGTCGTCGGCCACCTACGGGATGCCGCGCATCGCCGTCTATTCGTCGACGAAGCATGCGGTCAAGGGACTGACCGAGGCGCTCAGCGTGGAATGGGAGCGCCACGGTGTGCGGGTCTCCGACGTGCTGCCCGGTCTGATCGACACCGCCATCCTGACCACGACGCCCAACCATTCCGCCGACGGCGGGGCGCCGATGACCGCCGACGAGCTGCGGGCCACCGCGCCGAAGAAGGGCCTGATGCGGCTGATGCCGGCGGCGAGCGTGGCCGAGGCCGCGTGGGAGGCCTACCACAACCCGAAGCGGCTGCACTGGTACGTGCCGAAGAGTGTTCGCATGATCGATCTGCTCAAGGGCCTGAGCCCCGAGTTTGTCCGAGGCCGCATCGCCAAGTCGCTGCCCGGGCTGATGCCGAAGCGGCAGTAAGGAGCCGAAGTGGTGCAGTACAGGCTGGTCGCGGTCGGGTGTGTCCTGGCCGCGAGCGTCGCGGGTTGCGCGGAGCCCCAGACGACGCCGCGTGCCGCCGCGCACCTGACCATCGGCGGTGCCACCCACGCGGCACGTCCGCCGGCGTGCAGCCAGGTGCAGTCCTACCGGACCATCGACATCCCCGACCGCGACGGCCAGGTCGAAGCGGTGGTGCTGCTCAGCGCGTCTCGGGTCATCCCGCAATGGGTGAAGATCCGCAACGTCGACGGATTCACCGGAAGTTTCTGGCAGGGCGGGGTGGGTGACGCTCGCGTCGACCTGACCAACAGCGCCTACACGATCACCGGCAGCGCCTACGGCATCAACAGCAGCAACCCCAACAAGGTCATCACCACGGACTTCAAGATCACCGCCGAGTGCTGAAACCGTGAAACAGCGATTGCACTGGCTTGCGATGCACGGATTCATCCGGGGCGTCGCAGGCATCGGGGTCCGCCGCGGTGACATGCAGGCCAGGCTGATCGCCGACCCGACGGTGGCCGCCGACCCGGCGCCGTTCTGCGACGAACTGCACGCGCTGGGTCCCCTGGTGAAAAGCCGTGTCGGCTATCTGGCCGTCGACCATGGCGTGATCCATAACCTGCTGCGATCCGAGGATTTCCGGGTGGCTGGTGCTGGGATCGAATCTGCCGGCGCCGGTGCGATGGCTGGAGCGCCGAGCTCGCGACGATCTGCTGCATCCGCTGCGCGAGCCGTCGTTGCTGGCCACCGAGCCGCCGGATCACACCCGCTACCGCAAGACGGTGTCGGCCGTGTTCACGTCGCGCGCGGTCGCCGCGCTGCGCGACCGGGTGGAGGAAACCGCGGCCAACCTGCTGGACGAGCTGGCCGGCGAGCCCGGCGTGGTGGACGTCGTCGGCCGCTACTGCTCGCAGCTTCCGGTCGCCATCATCAGCGACATCTTGGGTGTGCCCGAGCAAGACCGGCCGCGCGTCCTGGAGTTCGGCGAACTGGCCGCCCCGAGTCTGGACATCGGATTGCCGTGGCGCCAGTACCGCAGGGTGCAGCAAGGGATCGCCGGATTCAACGCGTGGCTGGTCGACCACCTGCGGCAACTCCGGCGCTCACCCGGCGACGATTTGATGAGTCAGCTGATTCAGACCGCCGAAAGCGGCTCTGCCGAAACGTATCTGAACGAAAGAGAACTCACCGGGATCGCGGCGCTGGTGCTGGCCGCCGGTTTCGAGACCACGGTGAACCTGTTGGGCAACGGGATCCGCATGCTGCTCGACACGCCCGAGCATCTCGAGACGTTGCACCAACGTCCCGAGTTGTGGCCGAACGCCGTCGAAGAGATCCTGCGGCTGGACTCGCCGGTGCAGCTCACCGTCCGCAAGGCGGTCAACGATGTCGAGCTGGTAGGCAGGCAGGTCAACCGCGGCGACGTGGTGCTGCTCTACCTGGCCGCCGCGAACCGGGATCCGTCCGTGTTTCCCGATCCGCATCGCTTCGACATCGAACGGCCCAATGCGGGAAGGCATCTCGCATTCTCCGGCGGCCGGCACTTCTGCCTGGGCGCGGCACTCGCGCGCGCCGAGGGCGAGGTTGGGCTGCGGGCCTTCTTCGACCGCTTCCCCGACGTGCGGTCGGCCGGTGTCGGCACCCGTCGGGCCACCCGGGTACTGCGGGGTTGGTCGAGTCTGCCGGTGGCGCTCGGGCGGGCCCGATCGATGGCTCCCGTCGACGTCTAGGGAGCCAGGTACCGGCTGAACCAGTCCAACAGTCGCTGCCAGGCATCGGCGGCGGCCGTCGCGTTGTAGCGGGGGCCGGTGTCGTTGAAGAAGGCGTGGTCGGCGCCGGGTTCCACCACCAGGTCGTTGACCAGCCCAAACCGGTCGAGCGCGGCCTTGGCTGCGGCTTGCGAGCCGGTGACCCTGCTGTCCAGGGCGCCGTAGATGCCCAGCACCGCGGCCTTAGTCCCGGCGAAGTCGGGGTTGGGCGGCAACGGCCCGTAGAACGGCACCGCGGCCGAGACCCCCGGCGCGCCGGCGGTCAGCAGTTGCCACACCAGTCCCCCACCGAAGCAGAAACCGACCACTCCGACCTGCTGCCCGGATGCGCGCAGCTTCAATTCCGCGATTCCGGAGTTCATGTCGTGGATGAACTGTTCCGGCGGGATAGCGCCGAGCGCGGCGGTCGCCTCGGCCGGGTCGTGGAACGCGGCGGTCCCACCTTTCTCCGAGAGCAGGTCGATCGCGAGCCCCGAAAACCCGGCCCCGGCCAGCCGGCCGGCGACCGATCGCACCCAGTCGTTGAGTCCCTTGTTTTCGTGAATCACCAACACGGCGCCGTTCGCATTGGC
Organism: Unio delphinus; assembly: GCA_029339505.1. Classification (NCBI taxonomy): domain Eukaryota; kingdom Metazoa; phylum Mollusca; class Bivalvia; order Unionida; family Unionidae; genus Unio; species Unio delphinus. Next base: position 126,402 of record JAQISU010000406.1, read on the forward strand.
GGCCTGGGCCCACGCGCCTTGCAGCGGACCCGCTGACCCGTTCCACGAGATCGACTGCGTGGGCAGGGCGTGCGCCATGCCGGGCGGTTGCGCTGGGCCGGTTGAGGTTTCGGGAGCCGACGGGGATTTGAGCGTCCCCGACTGTTCGTGACCCGTGGAGCAGGCGGCGAGCAGCGCGGCCGCCGCCGCGCTCCCCAGCCCGAGCAGTGCCAGCCGCCGCATCGCTTCGCGTCTGGTCAGCAGGCCATCGACGTGGTCGATCGCGATCTCGTCGGCGATATAGCGCTGCAGCGGGTTCACCTTCGCGAGTATCCGCCTGCGCCCGCGTGGTTGACACCCGTGCGGCAACCGAGTTTATTTGCCGGTATGACAGAAGTTTCTATGATCGCGGTCGACGATGTCGTACTCGGGTTGTGGCAGGCGCTTTCGCGGCGGGATTGGGATGCGGTCAAGACGTTCTTGGCCGACGACTGCCTCTACGTCGACATGCCGGTTCCCGCGGTGTCGGCGCGCGGCCCCGAAGACATCGTGAAACGGCTCAAGATGGGACTCGAGCACCTGGCGGGCTACGAGAATCATGACGGCGTGCTGTTATCCAATGGCACCGACGTGATGTACGAGCACTCCGAAACTTGGACGTTCAGCTCCGGTGAACAGGGCGTGCTGAGATTCGTCACGGTACATAAAGTCGCCGACGGCAAGATCACCGTCTGGAAGGACTACTGGGACATGAATAGCCTGGTCAGCTTCGCGCCGCCGAACCACTTCGAGGCGTTGGCGTCCGCGGATACCTCCTGGATTTTCGATGCTACGGGTCTGATCTAACCCGTCTTTCATTCGGTCGTGGATGAGTTAAGCGGGTACTAATTACCCGTGAGTATCATCTAGCGCGTTGCAGCGCATCTCAGTTATGATCTGCACCGGCCGATCAGGTCTGAATGCGGTGGTGGGCGCCTTCAAGCCAGCTATTTGTTGTTCGGAGTCTGGAGCGGCCTTTTTAGCGCTTCCTGACTCCGCGTCCCGGCTTGGCTAGAGCCGGGTGATACCTGGATGAATGGAGTGCAATGTCGCGCATAACCAGCAAAGTCGGTGTCGCCTTGATCTTGGGCTTCACCGCCGTCACGGCTTCCGGATGTTCGCCGGTCCTATCGCTTTTCTCCTTTTGATGCCCTGAACCGCGGGAAATTCTTCGCGCTTCGGGCGTGATCCCGAAACGTGGCGTTACCCGCGGATGCCCCGACGGACAAGCCGTCAGCGGTCGGCGGACGCTCAAAAGGCAAGCTGACGCCAAGCGCACAACGGAAGCGCTTGTGGGCGGTATGTCCATCTCGGGCCGTCGTCGGCGAGCGCTCGCCGGCGCTCGCCGACGACGAAGCCCGGCCGCCGCACGGCGGTGCGGAACTCCTGTAACGCAACGGCTGCGGGTCATTGTATGAGTTTGCTGTGAACTACTTCTCGCGACGCGGGTTCGGGCGGATTTGTTCTATTCAGCGACAGCCGCAGTTACTCACGGATACCTAGCCCTGCAACCTACATTGGCTACTGTGAGCACCGGTTCGGGTCTGAATGCGGTGGTGGGTGCCTTCATGCCAGCTACCAATTCTGCGGGGTTGGAGATGGGCTTTTTTGCGTTTCCTGCCGCCGCTGCCGCTTGGGCTTCATTTGAGCCGGGCGAGACCCCGATGAACGGAGTGCAAAATGTCACGCCTAACTAGCAAATGCAGTGCTGTGTTGATTCTCGGCTTTACCGCCGTGATGACTTCCGGCTGCACGCCAACGTTTTCGTTGATCTCTTTCTGAGCCCCGAGACACCGCGAAAGACTCGCGCGATTTTCGGCAACGCAAATTTTGGCTGAGAAAGTTTTCCATGCCGACGGACGACCGGTAACTGCGCACGTCAAAGCGATTTCTGAACCGTCGGGCGCGGCTGGATATCACCCGGTTCAGCGACACAGGCACATTACTTCTTGGTAAAGCTGGCATGACTAGCAGATCTCGGGTTACGATCGGCACCGGCCGAATCGGGCCTGAATGCGATGGTGGGCGCCTTCATGCCAGCTAATTGCTGTTCGGAGTCGGGAGCGGCCGTTTTTGCGCCTCCTGACGCCATAAGCCCGGCTCCAACTTGAGTCGGGTGCAAACCAGGACGAATGGAGTGTGTTATGTCGGGTGTAACCAGCAAAATCAGTATCGCCGTAATCCTCGGCTTTACCGCCGTCGCGGCGACGGGCTGCACGCCGGTCTTATCGCTGATCACCATCTCGATGTAAGTTCGCGTGGGTTGTCGCACTGTCCGCCGGTCGCACGCGGGTGAACATCAGTTGATTTGTTTGCTGTGGATCGCGGCCCTGCACACGACATGATGCCCTCGGGTAGGCATCATGTGTGTCCGCGCAGTGCGGGTGTTCGGCAACGCCTTGTCAGAAGCCAGTCGCTCCGCGCCTCGGGCGCGCGGGGCGGGCGGGCCGCCTGGCGGGGTTGGCGAGTACACCTGGAGCGTTGAGGTACCGCTTGCCGGCACGTTTCTCAGCGTGCCGTTGCGGGTTCGTCGTCTGCCCGGGCCGCCCGGTTTATCCGCGGCCCGGGCAGACGCGCGCTGCATGCCGCCCAGACGGCAGCAGCGCGATTGGGGCGCCAAGTGCTACATAAGGCATGTTGATCTGCGACGCTTCAACGACGTCGCGACGGGGAGGAGGACATGATGCCGCGCTTCGAAACCGAAATGGAAGCCTGTCCCCACTGCCGACGGGCAGCAGAGGCCACGGTCGAATACGTCCGGGACAGCGATGGCAAGGTCATCCGGCGGCGGGTGCACGATATTAACTGTCGATACGGCGACTGCCCGGGTAGTGAAGTGCCCCCGCACTGGGGCTAGCCCGCCTGTCATACCCACGAATCGGGCCCTTGCGGCCCCGGACACGCGGGGTATCGGCCGGACCTTCCGGTCGCCCCAGGCCCGCATCTCTTTGTGCCACCTGATTTCCCGGTGATCTTGATTTGAAAAACGTTGTGGGGCAAGCGGTTTAGGCGTCACATACCGCTTCCCTGAGAGTCGATGCGAAATCGTACCGATTGAATGCAATAGTCGAAAAAAGTTTGCGGCGATTTCGGGAAAATGCTCGTGATCAAGCTCTTTGGCGTCGTATTGTACGTGTGTCTCGGGCACAGATCGGCTCTCTGGTAACAGATTGTCCTTAGACGAAACGGGGGTAACACCATGTCACGTCTCAGCAGTAAATTTGTCGTCGCCTTGATCCTCGGCTTCACGGCGCTTACGGCATCAGGGTGCACGATCCCGCTCACGATCGATTGCGGTCAATTCACCTGCACCGCTGGATAGTCGGGCCCAGGTAGGAGCTTGGTTTTGGCGGCGGTCGTCTTGCCGTCGCGAAAACCTACTCGGTAGTCGTGGGGTGACTCCGCGGTAATCCCTGTGCGAGCAGGGATTACCGCGGATCCCTCGCTCTAGGCCCTTTTTCGAACCGCGGCGCGTGCGCACTACGAGAGTCGTGTGACCTCAGTACTGCAGTGGTGCAACGGATTTCGGCTGTGCGCCGTGACCGTCGCGCCATCGGGCGCAGCTGAGTTTGTGGTGCGCCCGACGGGTCGCGATCGGTTTACTTTCGATCTAGATCAATCGATTGAGGACTATCACGGTACGCAGGTCAGTGAGCCGCAATCGATCGTGATTGGGACCGTGCATCCCGATGCCGTAAGCGCCGTGAAGCCCAGCATGAAGGCGATGAGCAATTTGCTCGTGTGACGTGACATGCGGTTCCCCCGTTCGTCTTTTGAACGACCTGTTGCCAGATATATGGACTTGTGTACGCCCGAGTTACCCGAGGTGGCTGAGCTTACGCCGTCAATCCAGCTGACACAAAAGATCTCGTTGTGCAAAAGGTCATCGCACCGGGGCACATCAAACGCGGGTAACGCGGTGTTTTTCCACTACCCCAACGATTTTCGTGCTCACAGATCCGATTGGTCGACTGCCCGATAGACATAGCAAAGGCATCAAAAGGCATTGTTATGAGGCTAATTCGTGCAGCACGCAAAGCCGGACCGGGTCACGCTTGCCTTTGACCTTCACCCAGCCATGACGGCTGACCCGGGCAGTCGTACCCAGTGCGGTCGAGGTGCTGGGGCCGACGACCACCTGGCCCGGCTCGGCCAAGTTCTGCAGGCGCGCGGCCAGATTCATGGTGTCCCCGATCGCGGTGAAGCTGCGCATCTGCTCGGCACCGATGTTGCCCACCAGCGCGGGCCCGGTGTTGATCCCCACCCGAAACCGCGGCCAGTCGGTGTGCCCGGATGCCGCCTCCTCGACGACGGAGTGCAGCTCGAGCGCGGCACCCGCGGCGCGCAACGCGTGATCGGCCTGGCGGGCCGGAGCACCCCAGATCGCCATCACCGCGTCGCCGACGAACTGCAGGACGGTGCCGCCCGACTCGAGAATGACCGGAACGACCGCGCCGTAGTAGGTATTCAGCATGGTGACCACCTGCTCCGGGGATGTCGCTTCGGCGAACGGGGTGAAGCCATGCAAGTCGGCCATCAAGACCGTCACCTCGGTGATCGCGCCGCCAAGCCCGGCCTGATCGGGGTCGGCGAGCAGCGCGGTTGCGACCGCGGGTGACATGTAACTGCGGAACAGGCCGTCGAGGTGGTGGTAGAGCCGGGCATTCTCCAGTGCGATTGAGGATTGCGTGGCGAACGATCCCAGCAGGGCGACGTCGGCGTCGTCGAACGCACCGTCGGGTCGATACGCTTCGATCACACCGGCGACCTGCCCCTTGACCAACAGCGGCAGCTCCAGCGCAGCGACCGATATGGCGTCGTCGCAAAAACTCAGCGAGCCGTCGCGCATGATGCCCAATCGGAATCGGTCACCGGGGAAGGCGTCGGCGATGGCCGCCATGACACGGGCTAGCAATGCGTCCTCGTCCTGGATGACGCTGGACTCGCGGCCGAGGGCGATCAGTGTGCCCAGCTTGCGGACGCGTTCGCGCTCGGTGCCGAGCGCCTCGGCGCCGCGCTTGAGGACGGCGACCTGTTGCTCCGACAGCTCGAACCGGTCGGCCAGCCGGGCCGCGGCGGCCCCGGGCGCCGCCTGGTCGCCACGCTCGCGGCGCTGCAGCACATCGACCATCTCTTCCAGCGCCACGGCGTAGTCGCGTCGCAGATCGGCGATGGTCTGCTGGGTGGCCAGTGAATCGAACAGCCCCCGGACCGAGCCCTCGCGGCGGAATTGCACCCGCGCGCTGTAGGCGATGAAGCAGAAGGCCAGCGTCATCAAGACGTGCCACAACCACCAGGACGCGTGCCAGCTCATGCCGAGTGCCAACGCCACCGACGCCTCTGCCAGCAGCACGAAGGCGCTGAGCACCGACATGACGACAACCGCGGGGCGTTGCCGATAGATCGGGAAATAAGCCAGCGCCGCCGCGGTGAACAGCGCGCCGCCGGCCAGTGCCCCGATCTGCTCGGTGCCTTCTAGTGCCGCTTGATTCGGCAGCCGGTCCAGCATGCCGCACAGGATCAAGATCGCCGAGGCCACCATCAGGATCCACATCAGCGCCGATAAACGCCTGCGCCATGACCACAGCCGGGCGTTGCGTGCCGGCGTGAAATTCATCGACGAGGCCAGGGCGATCAGACCGGCCAGGACGAGGCCCATTCGCGTCGGCAGCATGAACTCCGCATCGGAGGTGTCCATCAGCACCCCGGGCGTGAACAGCGCGTGCACGCCAAAAAAGCCCGCCGTTGTGGTGAACACCAGCGATACCAGCCACAGGCGGGCGTCGTCTCGGGTGCGCGCCTCGCGGCCGATCAACGCGCCCAACACCACACTCACCAGGGCCGCCGACAGGACCAACACGAAGTGTGCCACCCGGTTGTCCCATTCCAGGTCCACTTTGGGAATGTCGAGCAATAGCCACAGCGCCAGCATCGGAAGGGCCATGTGTATCAACCAATTTGCCGTGCGCACCCGCGATCCCGGGCGTGCGGCGGCGCCGCTCGTTCTCGGCCGGCCACGCCAGCCGATCCGCCGGCTCATGGCCCGCATCGAAAAGCCACCCCCTCGTTGGTTTGCCTCGGCGTCAGCCGCCCTCAGGCAGCTTCGATTTCAGCAAACGGCGCGGGGCAATGGGAAATTCCCACGTATCGGCAATCGCGATGACAACGCGAGATGTCGGACTGACGTTATGTGGCGCAGCAAGTTTGGCCGGCCGGCTCACTATCGGGCCCGAAGCTGTCGGAATCGGCGAGGACGGTGTAGACCTCCCAGTTCTCACCGCCAGGTCCGGTAACCCACACTTTGTCTTGGGTGGCAAAGCAACAGGTGGTGCCGATCTCCTCTTCGGTGAACAGGCCCTCCCCGGTGAGACGACCGATTTCGGAATACACGATCTCGGGGGAATCGACCTCCACTCCGAAGTGGTTGACGGTGCCGCCGTGGCCGGGGTTTTCCAGCAGCACAAGTTTGAGCGGGGGTTGGGTGACCGCGAAATTGGCGTACCCCGGTTTGACCTTCGCGGGTGGGGTGGCAAACAGCGTGGAATAGAACTTGATCGCCTCGTCGAGGTCGTCGACATTGAGGGCGAGTTGCACACGGGACATGGTCGTTTCCCTTTCTGCGGTTAGGCGCCGGCGTCGAAACGCAGGACCGACGAGAGCTGTTGCAATGCCGAGGGAATCACCCAGTAATACACCCAGGTGCCGCGTCGTTCGCAGTCCAGCAGCCCGGCCGAGCGCAGCAGCTTCAGGTGATGAGAAATCGTCGGCTGCGAGACTTCGAAGGTCGCCGAGATATCGCAGACGCAGGCCTCACCGCCCGGGTGGCTGGCGATCAGGCTCAGCAGCCGCAGCCGTACCGGGTCGCCCAGTGCCTTGAACATGGTCGCCAGGTTTGCTGCCTGCGGCTCACCCAGCGCGGCAACGCCAAGGGCCGGGCAACGGGCCAGCTGCTTCGACATTCATCTATATAAACATCTATCGAACCAACCCGCAACGGTATCCGCGTCAGCTGTGGGAGCTAGACAGCGCCGAGGCGATAGACACGGGCGGCGTTCTCGTGGGCAATCAGATCGACCACCCGGATCGCGTCGGCCTCGCTCCAGTCGCCGTCGTCGACGAAGCCGCGCAGTACACGGTGAATACCGTTGCGCCACAATGCGGCACCCAAATAGTGCAGTTCGACCGGCCCGAAGCCGTCGGAGGAATACAGGATCTTGCGAAACGGTGCCATCTCCAGCAGCCGGCCGATGAACGCCGGCGCCAGCGCGCCCAGGTAATTGATGCTCAATCCACCGTCCAGGTAGACGTTGTTGAAGGCCTGCGCGAGGTAGCCCGCCTCGCGTTCGTAGGGATAGCAGTGCAGCAACATGACCGGGGTGTCGCCGGACTGACGCAGAAAGTCGAGCAGGTACAGCGGGTTGGCTTTGTGCAGATCGCAGTCGCGGTCGCCGAAGCCGACATGGAATTGCAGCGGCTTGCCGAGCCGCAGCGCCTGATGCAACCCGAAGCGCAGCAGGACTCGATCCCGTAACCGGGTGCCGCCGAGATCCCGCCACCGGTCGGCCGCCTCGGTGACCTCTGCCGGGTGCGGCTCGGTCAGGTCGCCGTCGAAACCGCCGCGATAGGCCAGGATGGACTTGGTGCCGACGGCACCGGCCGCGCGCTCGTGCAGGATCGCTTCGAATGCCGACGCGTAATCGCCGGTCGCCTGTGCGGCCTGTTCGGCCACCTGCTCGAGCCGAACGATCTCGTGCGCACGGTTGCCCGACAGTGCGCTCAACTCGGCGATATCTGTTGTGCCGGTCGCGATCCCGGTGTCCACCAGCCAGTCGCTGACTCCGGCGGCCGGCAGAAACAGGCGCGCCAGCTCGCTCTCGGAGAATTCGTTGCGGCGCTCCCAATAAGTCTGTGGATCAACGTGTTTAGGCAATTCCAGGATCGGTGCGCAGTGGGCCCGCACCGCAAAGCCGAGCTGTGAATCGAAGCCCGAGTCGGCCAGGGGTTCGGTGTTGGCCTCGTTGAGTGCGTTCTCGAACCGCGGCTGATCCCCCGACTCCAACCAGCATCCGTGGACGTGGTGGTCGATCAATGCCACCTCGCCGATGTGGTGAGCGAGCGCCGACGGGGCAGCCACCGCTACAGGCTCCACGCCATCCGGAAGTGGTCCGCCAGCTGCTCGGGCCCGAGGTCGCCGTAGCGTTCGTGCTCCAGGCGCCGGACCGCGACGACCATGTCCACCGCGGGATCGCCGAGAATGCTTCGCAGTAGCGCCGAATCATCCAGTGCGGCAATCGTATCCATCTGGGATCGGGCAAGGCTTTCGATGCCGGCGCGCTCACGTTCGGAATCGGAGAGCTTTGCCGGGTCCACTGTGGTTTCCGGCGGTAGCGCCGCGTCGCGCCGGATACCGTCCAGAGCCAGCCCGAGGATCGCCGCCGATGCGAGGTACGGGTTCGCCGACGGATCGACGATCTTCACTTCGACATTGCCCCCGTATGCGCTGCCGGATCCGCCCTGGACGAAACGCACCGCGGCCTCCCGATTCTCGATGCCCCAGCAGGCGTACGCGCCGGCCCAATTTCCCGGCTGCATGCGCAAGCCGGATACGATCGACCCGCACAGCACACCCTGAGCCTCGGATAAGCCGCGAACAATCCCCGCGACCGCGCACTCCCCCGCCGCTGTCATGCCACCGGGACCGGGCCCGCCGGAAAACAGCGGGCCATCCGGCTTCGCCAACGAGAAGTGTTGGTGCGCACCGGATCCGACACTGCCGGCGAATGGCACCGGTGACAGGCTGATACGCATGCCGTGGCGACGGGCGGCGCGACCGATGATGATGCGGGTGAGCACCAACTGGTCGGCCGCGGCTACCGGCGGCAGCGGAGCCAACGAGATCTCAAACTGGTTGGCCCCGTACTCGGGATGAAACTGCTCGATCCCCACGCCGCAGGTCGCGGCCGCGGCGATCACGTCGCGGACGAACGCCTCGTGTTCGAGCACACCGGCGAGGCCGTACTGCGCCCACAGCGTCGACGGCAGCCGCGCGCCGTCGGGGTCGACCAGAAGGAACTCGATCTCATGACCGACGGTGGCTTCGATGCCGTCGTCGCCCAGGGCGGTCGCGACCCGGCTCAGCGTGCCGCGGCCACAGGTCAGGACCGGTGTGCCGTCCTGCTCGAAGAATGCCCCGGGCGCCCAAGCCAATCCGTCGTCGATGATGCGCAATGCCGACGGGTCGATGCGCACGCGTTGATCGCCGATCACCCCGACCGACTCGGTAAACGCGATGCCGGTTTGGTCGGCGGCGAAGGCATGCCAGGACGGGCTCGCCCCCAGGCCCGGATCGACGAATGTACTGAGGTGCCGGATCGGCACGGTCTTGGCCAGCGTGAGACCGGCGGGGTTCACGACGGTACCGATGACGGTGTCGACGCCGTCGGCCTCCAGCTGGGCGACCGCGACAAGGGGCGTGGCTGTCATCGCAGCCTTACCGGCGGGTGCGGTTGACGCCTAGGCCCGGCTGGGCAGGGTCAGCAGGCAGGTCTGGCCGATGTCGAGGGTCCGCAACATCCGTCCCATGCCGACCCACAGCGCGCAGGACATGGCGAGGTCGGCGAGCAGCTCTTCGGAGAAGTGCTCGTTGGCGCGGCTCCAGAAATCTTCGTCGTCGCGCAACTTGGTGTGCTCGGTGCCGAACCGGTGCGCGAACTCGGCCGCCAGCCGCTCCTGCTCACTGAAACCGGGCCAGGTGCGCCACTCCAACGCGTGCTCGTAGAGCTCTTCGTCGACGCCCGCGGCCGGTCCGTCGGCGTCACGGGTGTTCATGCACACGGTGCATTCGTTGTCGTGGGCGATCACAGCGCGGGCGATCTCGCGGGTGCGCATCGGCAGCCGGTTCTTGGTGTACACGGCCTGGCTGAAGTTGGCGATCGCACCACCGAGGTCCGGAGACTTCATGGCCCAGCTGTAGATGTCGTCGTCAGCGAACGTTCCGATTCGGCTCATGGCGTGATGGTACGCCCGCGCCCGCAATTTTTGGAACACGTTCTAGTATTTGCCGCAGGTGCCCGCTTCCAGCCGGTTGGTGCTGGGTGCGTCGTCATGCCAATCGCGTTGGGCCAGAACGCGGTGGGCGATGTGCTGCAGCGCGGTTTCCACCGCGCGACGGTCCGGACGGCCCTGATAGCTGGATGACCGGGACAGCTTGTCGACGATCCAGGCCAGCAGCAGCGAATAGACATAGTCGACCTGCTGCGCTCCGGCCGGGGTCAGCCACAGCTCATCGCCCGCGCGCTGGGCGTAGCCGGTGGAAACCAGCCGCCCGAAGGTGGGCTCGATGACCTCGAACGGGATCCGCATCGAGTCGCCGATATCGCTGAGACGCGCCGTCCCGTACATCTGGCCGAAGCGGTAGATACGCATCACACCCCACAGCCCGGCCACGTCGAGGCGACAGTCGGACCGCATCGCGATGCTGCGCAACCGCACCCCGGGGTCGCCGCGCAGCATGCGCGCAATCGCGTTCTCCAACAGCCGTTCCGGGGTGTCGGTGGTCGGCATGCCGAATCCATCGCCGAGATCGACTGCGCTGTTATGGATGTCGCGCAGCGGGATCTCGCGCAGGAACAACGCCAGGACGAACCCCAGCAGAGCGACCGGCGCGGCCCAGAAGAACACCTCGCTCAGCGATTCGGAATAGGCCGACACGATCGGAGCGGCCACCTCATGTGGCTGACGATGCAGTGCCCCCGGCGAAGCGACCGCATCGGGCGGTGCGCCGCTGGCCGCCAGCGCCGCCGGCATCCGATCGTCGAGGAAGTTCGAAAACAGCGAACCGAATATCGCTGCGCCGAACGAGCTGCCGATGGTCCGGAAGAACGTCACACCCGACGTGGCGACGCCGAGATCCTCGAAATTCGAGGTGTTCTGCACGATCAGCACCAGCACCTGCATCGACAATCCGATGCCGGCACCCAGAATGACCAGGTAGATGGACTGAATCAACGCCGAGGTGGACGGCGTCATCCGGGACATCAGCAGAAACGCCAGCGCCATCAGCGCGGTGCCGGTGACCGGAAAAACCTTGTAGCGCCCCGTCTTGCCGACCAGGGTGCCGCTGCCGGTCGAGGTGATCAGCATCCCGATCACCATCGGCAGCGTGCGCAGCCCCGACGTCGTCGCGGAGACGCCGTTGACGTACTGCATATAGGTGGGCAGAAACGTCATCGCGCCCAACATCGCGAAGCCCACCACGAACGACAACACACAGCAGACCGTGAACACCGGGCTGGCGAACAGCCGGGTCGGCAGGATCGGCTGCGGGACACGGCTTTCGACCCAGACGAATGCGGCCAGCGCCGCGGCGGCGCCGACGAACAGCCCGATGATCGTCGCCGAACCCCACGGGTAGAGGGTGCCGCCCCAGCTGGTCGCCAGGGTCAGGCCGGCGGCGCCCAGGCCGACCAACACGATTCCGCCGTAGTCGATGACGGGCTTGCTCTCCGACGCCAGCGCCGGAATCGCCGCCGCCGCAACGAAGATGACCAGCACCGAAACCGGCACGTTCACCCAGAACGCCCAGCGCCAGGTCAGGTAGTCGGTGAAGTAGCCACCCAGCAACGGGCCGACGACCGTCGTAACCCCGAAGACCGCGCCCAGGATGCCTTGGTAGCGACCGCGTTCGCGCAGCGGGACAACCTCACCGATCAGCGCGCTGGCCGTGACGGTGATCCCGCCACCACCGATTCCCTGCAGCGCCCGCGATCCCACCAGCATGGCCATCGATTGGGACAGCCCGCACGAAATCGAGCCGATGACGAAGAACACGATGGCGGCCTGGAAAACCCGCTTGCGGCCGAACACGTCACCGAGGTTGCCGACCAGCGCGGTGACAATCGTCGACGCCAGTAGGTAACTGGTGACGACCCAGGATTGATGGCCGGCGTCGCCCAGGTCGGCGACGATGGTCGGCAGCGCGGTCGCGACGATGGTCTGGTCCAGCGCCGCGAGCAACATCCCCAGCACGATGGCGACGAAGATCAGGTTCCGCCGTTGCGGGGTGATCAGCGCGCCACTGGCTGCCGGATCCCCGGTGACGGGATTGGCCTGGGTCGCCGCGCCGGATGCTGCTCTCGGGCTCGTCATGTCTGCCTTCCCGTCGGCGTTCGATGCTAACGGGTGCCCGGGCGAATCCCCGGGTTAGGCGATCGAACCCGGCGGGCGGGAGACACATTGCGCCAGGTAAAGCGGCTCGCCCAGCTTCTCCATCAGCTGCAGCTGCGTCTCCAGATAGTCGACGTGGTTTTCCTCGTCGGCGATGATCTTCTCGAGCAAGAAGGCGCTGGTGCTGTCTTCTTTCTCGCGGCACATGATGACGCCGGGCCTCAGCCGGGCCAGTACCTCGTACTCGATCGCGAGATCCGCTTCGAACTGCTCGCGCAGTGTCTGACCGATCCGCAACGAGAACAGGCGCTGGTAGTTCGGCAGGCCGTCCAGCAGCAGGATGCGGTCGGTGATCGCCTCGGCGTGGCGCATTTCGTCGAAGGACTCCGAGCGGGTGTGCTCGGCTACCTCGGTGAAGCCCCAGTTCTCTTGCATTTTCGAGTGCAGGAAGTACTGGTTGATCGCGGTGAGCTCACTGGTCAATTGCTCGTTGAGTAGACGCAGAACGTCCGCATCCCCTTGCATGATCACTCCTCCGGTGTCAGGGCTGTGATTTTTCAGCACGGCAGGTGCGCTGGGCTGGAGCGCACCATGCCGGCCGTAGCAGCACTGTGCCACGCAAATTGGAATAGTTCCAGCAAGGTATGGCTGCGCTCACTAGCGGAAATGGCGATTCGGGGAGAAGTTAGGTTCGTCTAACCTACTTAGGCTAGACTCACTTAACGTAAGGCCCGTTTGGGCTGGTCCGACCTGCGAAGGGTGTGTTGATGTACGTCTGCCTGTGCGTCGGCGTCACCAATCACACCGTCGCCGAGTGCGTCGCACGCGGTGCCTCCACTTCCAAAGAAGTGACCGCGGCGTGCGGCGCGGGCGGTGACTGCGGGCGCTGCCGGCGCACCGTGCGCGCCATCATCGAGGCATCCCAAAAGCTGGAGCCCGAACTCGAGTCCGCGGCGTCGCTCTAGCCGCGCCGCAGTTCGTCAATTCCGTTTGCGCTCAGTGCTTTAACTCTTCCGCTCCGCGAACGAGGCCAGGGCCGCGGCATTGGCCTGTGCGCCCATCAGCTCGGCGAAGTGAGCGTTCTCCCGCGCGGTCGCGGCCACGATCCCGGGCCGGACCGGTTCTGTCATCGTGTGTTTGACCGCCATCAGACTCGAAACCGGCCGGGAGGCAAGGACTTCGGCATACCGGCGGGTTTCGGGCAGCAGCTCGTCCGGCTCGCAGACCCGCCAGACCAGACCCATCCGGAGGGCCTCCTGCGCGTCCACCCATTCCGAGGACATCAACAGCCATGCGGCGTTCTGACGGCCCACCAACTGCGGCAGCAGGTAGGACGAGGCCGCCTCGGGGGCCACGCCAAGGCTGGTGAACGGGCATTTCAGCCGGGCCGTCGACGACATGAACGCCAGGTCGGCGTACCCGAGGATGGTGGCGCCGATTCCCACTCCGACGCCGTTCACGGCGCAGATCAGCGGCTTGGGGAATGCGCTCAGCGCATCGATCATGCCGGGGAATCCGTGTTTGCCAGGAGTGAAGTCGGGGTCGGTGATGCGCGCCTGCATCTCGGCGAGATCGGTGCCGGCGGAAAAGCCGCGTCCGGTCCCGGTGAGGACGACGACCGCGATCTCGGGATCGGCGGCGGCGGCCAGCAGGGCTTCGGCGGTGGCGTCGTACAGCGCTTCGTTGAAGGCGTTGAGTGCCTCGGGCCGGTTCAGCGTCAGGGTGCGTACCCGGTTGGTGTCATCGATCAGCAGCGTCACCGCTGCAGCCTAACGTCGCGACTTTGCCGATCCGAGCTCACCCGTTGCTATACACGCGAGTGGGTGCGATCAGCACGACGGCGCGGCGTTCCAAGGCCATCACCCGGTCGTACTCGTCCCAGTCGTCGTGGGTTCCGCCGGCGGCGATGAAGACGTCGCGAAGCAGCAGTCGCAATTGGTCGGCGTCGCTGAGCCATGGCTGCGAGTCGTCGGGGCCGACCAGCTCCGCGTGTCCCTCGGCGGTCGCCCACTGCCAGCCGTTGCGGTACGTCACGGCCAGCTGCGGTCGTTCCCGGAGATTGGCGAGTTTGACTTTGCCGTAGGTGGTGAAACCGAGCACCGATTCACCGGTCTGCGGGTGCGGCAACAGACCCACATTGACCAGCGACGCCTGCACGGTTCCGTCGGCCCGCACCGTCGAGATCACCGCCAGCCCGCTTTCGCCCGCCGCCAGCGCCACAGCGTCTTTGAGTGTGGTCATCTCTCGTTCCCCTTACGTATGAAACGGCGTCCTGAACACGTAACGGCTCGTTGCCGCCGAGTCGATGTTCTCGTTGGCGCCGAACGCAGTAGTGCTGGCGACCATCCGGCCCAGGCGGTCCTTCAGGTCGTCATCGTCGGCGGCACCGAAAAACGCGTGCAGATCGGCTATCGCCTCCGCGGGGAACAACTCCTCGACGATGCCCGAGATTCCCGGGGCGTCCGGAGTCAGTGCCCGCACCACCCAGTTCTGGGTGTAGCCGAACGTCGACTGGGTTTCGATCGCGACGGATGTCTGGTGTAGCTGCCATCGGTCCAGCCAGAACGCCTGCTCCATCTCGGTCGGCCGACGCAGCAATACGACGTTCGCGAAACCGGTTGTGCGACGGCCGGGTTCGATATCCGGACCGGGTAGCGGGGTCGATTCGGTGACGAGATAGGCATCGAGTTGCTCGCATTCCGCGGCGAGCAGCTTCAGCGCGGCGGTCATCTGTTCGCCATAGCACTGCTGGGTCCACATGCTCACCACGGCTGCGACGGGCGGGTCCAGCACCGTCATCGTCATCAGCGAGTTGCGCACTGCGTCATCCCGGACGTTAACCGCCAACCCCGGCAGGCCGAGGTCTAACAGTGCGTCCGCGACCGGACCCCGTTGGCGGGCACACCATTCGTCGTTCGAGTCGGCACGCCTGAGCACCGCGATCACCTTTTCCATACGTGGAACCTACAGCCGGGGATTCGCTATTTGACCAGGCGGACCTGTTGTTCACTGCCGATCGACTCCCCGATGATGGCGGCCAGCCGCCGATAGGATTCGTCGCGGCCGCTCGCGGAGCGGAACACCAGGCCGATTCGCCGGCCTGGGCGCGGAGTCGCAAACTGCGCGAGCCCGAGCTGGCTGCGCGCGGCTTCGACGGGCGCGGCGCTCTGCGGGATCAGGGTCACCCCCAGGCCGCCGGTCACGCACTGCACCGCGGTGGCCAGCGAAGCGGCCCGGGTGTCGGCGAGTTCGGCTCGGACACCGGCCTTTTGGCAGACATCGAGGGCCTGATCGCGCAGGCAGTGGCCCTCGTCCAGCAGCAGCAGCGGCAGGTCCGCCAACGTCGATGCGGGCACCCGGCGTTTGCCGGACAGCGGGTGCCCGGGTGGTACCGCGAGCAGGAAATCCTCCTCGTAGATCGGGACCTCGGTGATCCCGCCGGTGCCGTCGGGCAGCGCGATCAGGGCCGCGTCCAGCGACCCCTCGCGCAGCGCCGCCAGCAGCCGTTCGGTTTGGTCCTCGATGACCCGCAGCGTCAGTGCGGGCAGGCGACTGGACAACCCGGCCAGCACGCTGGGCAACACATAGGGCGCGACGGTGGGGATCATGCCCAGTCGCAGGGTGCCCTGCAGCGGATCCGGGGTGCCGCCCGCCGCGGCGGTAAACGCCTCCGCCGCCTCGACCACGGCCTGGGCGAGCGGCAGCAGTTGGGTGCCTTCCGGTGTCAAGCGGACACGCCGTGTTGAGCGTTCAACGAGGTGGGTGCCCAAGCCCGTTTCGAGGGCGGCGAGCGCTTGTGACAGCGTCGACTGACTGACGCCGAGAGCCGTTGCGGCACTGCCGAAATGGTGCCTCTCGGCGACCGCGGTGAACGCCCGCAATCCGGCCAGGGTCGGCTGAAAACTCTTATCGGTCATGCCTATAAGTATAGTGCGATATATCACCTTTACTTCAGACGCCGCTCCCGGCAACATAGTGGAGGAACACTTAAACTTGACTAATTCCAGATAAGGAGCGGATATGACACTGCTAACGATTGGCGACCAGTTCCCCGCTTACGAGCTGACCGGTCTGATCGGTGGCGACCTGTCGCAGGTCGACGCTCAGCAGCCCGACGACTACTTCAAGACCTTCTCCAGCGACGACCACGAGGGCAAGTGGCGGATCGTGTTCTTCTGGCCGAAGGACTTCACCTTCGTGTGCCCGACCGAGATCGCCGCGTTCGGCAAACTGAACGACGAGTTCGAGGATCGCGACGCGCAGGTGCTCGGCGTCTCGGTGGACAGCGAGTTCGTGCACTTCCAGTGGCGCGCCCAGCACGAGGACCTGAAGAAGCTGCCGTTCCCGATGCTCTCGGACATCAAGCGTGAACTCGCCCTGGCGACCG
Source organism: Unio delphinus (assembly GCA_029339505.1). NCBI lineage: Eukaryota > Metazoa > Mollusca > Bivalvia > Unionida > Unionidae > Unio > Unio delphinus. The sequence continues at coordinate 142,972 of JAQISU010000406.1, forward strand.
GTGTGCTCAACGCCGGCGGCGTCGCGGACCGCGTCACCTTCATCGTCGACCCCAACAACGAGATCCAATTCGTCTCGGCGACCGCGGGTTCCGTGGGGCGTAACGTGGACGAGGTGCTGCGGGTCCTGGACGCTCTGCAATCCGACGAGCTGTGCGCTTGCAACTGGCGCAAGGGCGACCCGACGCTGAACGCCGGCGAACTGCTCAAGGCCTCGGCGTAATCAGAGGGGGCGAGATGACCATCGAGAATCTGAAAGAAGCGCTGCCGGAGTACGCCAAGGACCTCAAGCTGAACCTGGGTTCGATCTCCCGCAGCACCGTGCTGAACGACGAGCAGTTGTGGGGCACGCTGTTGGCCAGTGCCGCCGCAACGCGAAACACCCAGGTGCTGACTGAGATTGGCGCCGAAGCGGCAGACAATCTGTCCGCGGAGGCGTACCAGGCGGCGCTCGGGGCCGCGTCGATCATGGGAATGAACAACGTGTTCTACCGTGGCCGGGGCTTCCTGGAGGGCAAGTACGACGACCTGCGGGCCGGGCTGCGGATGAACATCATCGGCAATCCGGGTGTGGACAAGGCCAATTTCGAGCTGTGGTCCTTCGCGGTGTCGTCGATCAACGGGTGCTCGCACTGTGTCGTCGCGCACGAGCACACCCTGCGCGAGGCCGGTGTCGACCGCGAAGCGATCCTGGAAGCCCTGAAGGTGGCCGCGATCGTTTCCGGTGTGGCACAGGCGATCACCACCGCCGAGACACTGGCGAGCGTCGGCTGATCGTCGCTTGGTGACCGCAGCCTGGGTAGCGCACGCGATCTGGTGGCAGGTCTATCCCTTGGGTTTCGTGGGAGCATTTCCCACACCCGAGGGATCGGCCGCACCGGGCCCGGGCGAACACCGGCTGCGGCGACTCGCCGAATGGTTCGACCACGCCATCGAGCTGGGGGCATCCGGAATCGCGCTGGGGCCGGTCTTCGCCTCGCGCACACACGGTTACGACACCACCGACCATTACCGGATCGACCCCCGGCTCGGTGACGACAACGATTTCGACTACCTGATCGCCCAGGCCAGCGCCCGAGGCCTGCGGGTCTTACTCGACGGTGTCTTCAACCATGTTGGCGTCGACTTCCCGCGTTACCGGGACGCGCCGGATGACGACGCGGCGGCGCGTTGGTTTCGCGGCCGTCCGGGTCGATTTCACACCTTCGAGGGGCACTCGGAGCTCATCACCCTCAATCACGGCAATCCGGACGTCGTCGACTACGTCGTCGATGTGATGGCGCACTGGCTGCAGCGAGGCGCGGACGGCTGGCGGCTGGACGCGGCTTACGCCGTGCCACCACAATTCTGGGCCGAGACATTGCCGAGAGTGCGCGAGCTGCACCCCGACGCCTGGTTCGTCGGCGAACTCATCCACGGCGACTACGCGGCGATCGTCGAGCAGGCCACGTTCGACTCGGCCACCCAGTACGAGCTGTGGAAGGCGATCTGGAGCAGCCTCAACGACGGCAACTTCTTCGAGCTCGACTGGGCACTGCAGCGGCACAGCACGTTTCTGGCCAGCTTCGCGCCGATGACGTTCATCGGCAATCACGACGTCACGCGGATCGCCAGCCGGCTGGAAAACACCGATCATGTGCCGCACGCGCTGGTGCTGTTGCTGACGATCGGCGGGGTGCCCAGCGTGTACGCCGGCGACGAATTCGGATACCGCGCCGTCAAAGAGGAACGATACGGCGGCGACGACGCGGTTCGCCCGGAATTCGCCTCTCCCCCATTGCCATTGGATGACTTCGGTGCCGAGATGTGGCGACTGCACCAGTTCCTGGTCGGGCTGCGCCGTCGCCACCCCTGGCTGCATGCGGCCACGACCACCGCGCTGCGGCTCACCAATCGGCACTACGTCTACGAGACGCGCAGCGGCGACGACGCCCTGCTGGTTGCGTTGAACATCGACGACGAGCCGCTGCGGCTGGTGCTCTCGGAGCTGGGCCCGGCGCGCGCCGAGGTGCTCGCCGGATCTGCGGCCCCGCCCAGCGACGTCGTCGGCGAGGTGATCGTCGAGCCGCACGGCTGGCGAATCCTGCGGCCCGCCTAATCGCGGAGCTGGGCCAGCGTCAGCTCGTCCTGCTCGCCGCGGTAGTAATTTTCGAGCAGCGTGGTGAAGTCTTGCGCGCCGTCGGCGGCGGCGAGGGCGAACAGCGTCATCGACGACCGCAGCTTGAGATCGTCCGGTGAGCCGAAGATCTCCGCGACCGAGCGGCCCTGCACCTGATTGACCAGTTGAGTGCATTCGCGCAGGCGCGGTCCGAGCAGCTCATGCCCCAGATATGCGCGGGCCTCCTGCAGCGACGAGATGCCGTAATGGACCGCCGTCGGGCTGCTGCCCAGGCCGCGAAGCTGCGGGAAGACGAACCACATCCAGTGACCGCGTTTTCGTCCGTCGCGCAGCTCCTCGACGACGCCGCGGTAAACCGGCGCTTGTGCGACAACGAAACGTTTCAGGTCGAACGGATCGTCTGCCGAGTCCATATGACTACGGTGACATACATGGTCGTCAAACGACGCATGCCCAAAGCCCGCGATCTGGCTCCGCTGATGCAGTTCAAACGACCTCAGTTCGACGCGACCACGCGCCGGCTCGAGAAGGCATTCACGATCGACGATCTGCGGCGCATCGCCAAACGCCGGACCCCCAGGGCGGCATTCGACTACACCGACGGCGCGGCCGAGGACGAGTTGTCGCTGCAGCGGGCCCGACAAGCCTTCCGCGACATTGAGTTTCACCCGACGATCCTGCGCGACGTCAGCAATGTGACCACCGAGTGGGACGTGCTGGGCCGGCCCGTGGCGTTGCCGTTCGGCATCGCGCCGACCGGATTCACCCGGCTGATGCAGACCGAAGGCGAGATCGGCGGGGCCGCCGCGGCGGCCAGGGTCGGCATTCCGTTCTCGCTGTCCACTCTTGGCACCTGCGCGATCGAAGACCTGGTGGCCGCGGTCCCGCAGGGCCGCAAATGGTTTCAGCTGTACATGTGGAAGGACCGGGAGCGGTCGATGGCGCTGGTCAAGCGCGCCGCCGACGCGGGATTCGACACCTTGCTGGCCACCGTCGACGTCCCGATCTCGGGGGCGCGATTCCGTGACAACCGCAATGGCATGACGATTCCGCCGTCGCTGACGCTGCGGACCGTGCTCGACGCGGTCCCGCACCCGAAGTGGTGGTTCGACCTGCTGACCACCGAACCGCTGGCATTCGCGTCCCTGGATCGCTGGCCGGGCACCGTCGCCGAGTACCTGAGCACGATGTTCGATCCCAGCCTGACCTTCGACGACCTGGTCTGGATCAAGGAGCAATGGCCCGGCAAGCTCGTGGTCAAGGGCATCCAGACGCTCGACGACGCCCGTGCCGTGGTGGAGCGTGGCGTCGACGGCCTCGTGTTGTCCAATCATGGTGGGCGCCAACTAGATCGGGCCCCGGTTCCCTTTCATCTGTTGCCGGTGGTGGCGCGCGAGCTGGGCAAGGACACCGAGATTCTGGTGGACACCGGCATCATGTCGGGCGCCGACATCGTCGCGTCGATCGCGCTCGGGGCGCGGTGCACCCTGGTGGGACGGGCCTATCTCTACGGGTTGATGGCCGGCGGCGAGGCCGGGGTGAACCGCGCGATCGACATCCTGGAGAGCGGGATACTGCGCACGATGCGGCTGCTGGGTGTGACCTGCCTCGAGGAACTTTCACCCTCGCACGTCACGCAGCTGCGGCGGCTGGGGCCGGTCGAGTAACCGCCGGGAATCGTCTCGGGTTGCGACGAGTTCCAGTTGCTATGAGTGCTCTGGTTCGACCCCAATTCACCACGATCGACGGCCTTTCGGTGCGTTTCGCCGAGGGCGGACACGGCGATCGCGATGCGATTCTGTTGAGCCCGTGGCCGGAGAGCGTGTACGCGTTCGAACCGACTTGGGAGCACCTGACGGCACTAGCACACGTCGTGGCCGTCGACCCGCCCGGCTTCGGCAAGTCGGAGTACCGCGAAGCGCTGATGAACCCAAAGGCGATGGGCGAATTCATTGTTCGCATCGCAGATTCCTTCGGGTTGCGCAAGCCGCACGTCGTCGGGCCCGATATCGGCACCTCGTCGGTGTTGTTCGCCGCGGCCGCACAGCCGGGCCGGTTTCGCAGCGTCGTCGTCGGCAGTGGTGGTGCGGCGGTGCCGATTCAGGTGACCGGGGTACTGAAGGACTGGGTCGAGGCGACCGATCTGGAGCCCTACCGCCAGTTCGGTGGGCGCAAGATCGTCGAGATCGCGCTGAGCACGATCGCGGGATACGCGCCCTCGGACGAGATCCGCGAGGACTACCTGTCGGCCTACGAGGGCGAGCGCTTCGCCGAGACCATCCCGTACGCGCAGAGCTACCGCGAATATCTCCCCCAACTCGCCGAGTTGCTGCCGCAGATCCAGACGCCGGTGCGCATCGTCGCCGGGGCCGACGACCAGGTGGTGCCGCCGGTCAATGCGGAATTTCTCGACCAGCGGCTGCCGCACAGCCGCGTCGACCTGATCGCGGGCGCGGGCCACTTCTGCTGGGAGGAAAAGCCCGCCGAGTACGCCGCACTGGTCACCGGCTGGTGGGCCGAAAACGGCGGCTGACCGGGTGGCGCCAGCGGTTGCGGGCCTAGCTGAAACCTGCCAAGGTGGTTACGTGAAATTCGGGTTCGTATGCGGCCGGGCCTGCCTCAACTTCGCGGGCACGGTGAGACATCGCTACACCTCACCCGAGGAGCGGCTGATCGAGCCTGCGGTGCTGTCGGAATGGGCCGTTCAGGCCGGTCTGGTGGATGCCGGGATTGAGGTCAGCGACCAGGATCTGGCCACCGCGATCGACGTCCGCGAAGCCATTTTCCGGACCGCCATCGCGCGGCTGGACGACCGCGAGCCGGAGCCGGCCGACGTCGACCTGCTGAACGAGCAGGCGGCGCAACCTCAGCTGACGCCACGACTGCTCCCCGACGGCGAGACCCGCCGCGAGGGCACCGCCGCCCAACTGATCGCCAGCCTCGCCGCGGATCTGCTCGACCTGCTCGCCGGGCCCGGCATCGCCAACGTGAAGCGGTGCGACCACCCGAACTGCTCGTTGCTCTACGTCGACTCCTCGCGGGCCAAGAATCGTCACTGGTGCGGCATGGCCACCTGCGGCAACAAGGTCAAGGTCCAGGCCTTCCGCGCCCGCCAGCGCGCTGCCACCCACTGATCGGGTCCGCGTCGGGAACAAAAGCCACTCGGCAAAGGTTGAGCGCAACAGACTAAACCTTTGGAGTGCAGATGTCTGAACCTAAATCGGTGCCGGTGCTGTTCGTTACCGACACGATCGTGTTGCCCGGAATGGTTGTTCCGATCGAGCTGGACGATGCCGCGCGGGCGGCCATCGACGCGGCGCGGGCCAGTGAATCAGGTGAACTGCTGATCGCCCCGCGGCTCGAGGACCGGTACCCGTCGCACGGCGTAATCGCGAAGATCCTCCAAGTTGGACGCATCGCCGGCGGTGGCGGCACCGCGGCCGTGGTGCGCGGCGAGCGCAGGGCGCAGATCGGCGCCGGAGCCACCGGCCCGGGCGCGGCGCTCTGGGTCGAAGTGACCGAGGTCGCCGACGCCGAGCCCACCGACGAGGTGAAAACCCTTGCGGCAGAATACAAGAAGCTGCTGCTCGCCATGCTGCAACGGCGCGAGGCCTGGCAGATCATCGACTACGTCAACAGCCTGACCGACCCGTCGGCGTTGGCCGACACGTCGGGGTACGCCTCGTACCTGACGCACGTGGAGAAGCGCCAGTTGCTGGAGACCACCGATGTCGCCGAGCGGCTGCGGGTGCTGATCGACTGGACCGGTGCGCACTTGGCCGAGACCGAGGTCAACGACAAGATCGCCGAGGACGTCCGCGAGGGCATGGAGAAGACGCAGAAGGAATTCCTGCTGCGCCAGCAACTCGCCGCCATCCGCAAGGAACTGGGTGAGGGCGAGCCCGACGGGTCCGAGAACTACCGGGCCAGGGTGGAAGCCGCCGACCTGCCCGACAACGTCCGCGAGGCCGCGCTGCGCGAGGTCGGAAAGCTGGAACGCTCCAGCGACCAGAGCCCGGAGAGCGGCTGGATCCGCACCTGGCTGGACACCGTGCTGGACCTGCCTTGGAGCGTGCGCACCGAGGACTCGTCGGACCTGAAGGCCGCGCGGGCCATCCTGGACGCCGATCACCACGGGCTGGACGACGTCAAGGACCGCATCGTCGAATATCTGGCCGTGCGTTCGCGGCGGGCTCAGCGGGGTCTGCAGGTCGTCGGCGGTCGCGGCTCCGGCGCCGTGATGGTGCTGGCCGGTCCGCCCGGCGTCGGCAAAACGTCGCTGGGCGAGAGCGTGGCCAGGGCGCTGGGCCGCAAGTTCGTCCGCGTTGCTCTGGGTGGCGTGCGCGACGAGGCCGAGATCCGCGGGCACCGGCGCACCTACGTGGGTGCGTTGCCCGGCCGGATCGTGCGCGCGATCGGCGAAGCGGGATCGATGAATCCCGTTGTGCTGCTAGACGAAATCGACAAAGTCGGTTCCGACTATCGCGGCGACCCGAGCGCGGCGCTGCTGGAGGTGCTGGACCCGGCGCAGAACCACACGTTCCGCGACCACTACCTGGATCTGGACCTCGACCTGTCCGACGTCGTGTTCTTGGCCACCGCCAACGTGATCGAGAACATCCCGTCGGCGCTGTTGGACCGCATGGAGTTGGTGCAGATCGACGGTTACACCGAGGACGACAAGGTCGCCATCGCCCGCGAGTACCTGCTGCCCCGGCAACGGGAGCGGGCGGCGCTGACCGGCGACGAGGTCACCGTCACCGACGCCGCGCTGCGTAAGATCGCCGCCGACTACACCCGCGAGCCGGGGGTTCGGCAGTTCGAGCGGCTGCTGGCCAAGGCGCTGCGCAAGGTGACCACGAAGATCGCCGCCGAGCCGGTGACTATCGACGAGCCGGATCTGGTGGATTACCTTGGCCGGCCACGGTTTACCCCGGAGTCGGCGGAACGCACCGCGGTGCCCGGCGTTGCCACCGGACTGGCCGTCACCGGCCTGGGCGGCGATGTGCTCTACATCGAGGCCGGGGCCACCGACGGCGAACCCGGGTTGCAGCTGACCGGACAATTGGGCGACGTGATGAAGGAGTCCGCGCAGATCGCGTTGTCCTACGTCCGTTCGCACGCTGTCGAGCTCGGTGTCGATCCGAAGGCGCTGGATCGGCGCATCCACGTGCACGTGCCCGCGGGCGCGGTGCCCAAGGATGGCCCGTCGGCCGGTGTCACGATGGTCACCGCGCTGGTGTCGATGGCCACCGGACGTCAGGTTCGCTCCGACGTCGGCATGACCGGTGAGGTCACGCTGAACGGCCGGGTGCTGCCGATCGGTGGTGTCAAGCAGAAGCTGCTGGCCGCCCAACGTGCCGGTTTGTCAACGGTTTTCATCCCGCAGCGCAACGAGCCGGACCTGGACGACGTGCCGGCCGAAGTGCTCGAGGCGCTGACGGTCAAACCGATGACCGACGTCGCCGAGATCGTTGCCCAGGCCCTGGAACCGGCGGCACAGACGGCTACCGTCGCCGCCTGAGGGTGAACTGGCCGGGATTGCTCAGCAAACGTTGGGCAATCCCGGCAAAAGCCGTTAAAGTGCATAGATGGCCCTGATACTGCGCAAATTACTCCGCATTGGCAAGCTTCCCGCCGACATGCGGAGCGAAGTCGAGCCGGAGGGAATCATCCACCTCGCGGAGTTCGTTCCGGTCACTTTCCGGTTCAGCGGCTCGATACCGGGATTCGTCGCCAAGGGCGGCAACGTTCGCAGCTACGCCGGGGCGTTGGCGCTCACCTCGCAGCGGGTGCTCGGCACGTTGTCGACGGTGCCCAAGCTCGCCGGCCGGGCTATTGACCAGCGCTGGGACGCCCCGCAGGACGGCCCGGTGACCGCCGAGTTCGCCCAAGACGGGCTGACGCTGCAGGTGGACGTCGGTCGGGTGGACCCGGCTTTCTCCGGCCAGCTGTCCCTGCACTACAAGACCGCGATTCCCGAGCCGGTGCTAACCACTCTCCCCCGCCGGTCGCTGGCGTTCGCCGTTCCGCGCGAATGGGTCATGCGCGCCGTCGGCGTCCCTGCCCCGAGGCCCGCCTAGGGACTAGGTTGGTCGGTATGAGCGGCCTCGGCGATCTCAAACGGCAAGTAGTGCATCGTGTTCAACGGGTGGTGGTCAATCCGGTCGGTCGGCAACTGCCGGTGACCATGCTCGAAACGACCGGCCGCAAGAGCGGGCAGCCCCGCCACACCCCGGTCGGCGGACGCGTGGTGGACGACACCTTCTGGATGGTCTCCGAACACGGTGAACACTCGGATTACGTCCGCAACATCAAGGCCAACGCCGCGGTCCGGCTGCGCCTCGGTGGTAAATGGCGTAGAGGAACAGCGCACCTGCTGCCCGACGATGACGCGGTACAGCGGTTGGGCAATCTGCCGCGGCTCAACAGCGCGGTGGTACGCCTGATGGGCAGCGACCTGCTCACGATCCGGGTGGACCTGGACTGATCTGTCGGTACCGACGATTAGCGTCGACGCATGGCCTACGACCTCGAGCTCGCCAACCGGATCCGCGAACTCTTGGCGCCGCAGCGCGGTGTCGACGAGAAGGCGATGTTCGGCGGCCTGGCGTTCCTGATCGGCGGACACATGGCGGTAGCCGCCAGCGGCAAGGGCGGACTGATGGTGCGGGTGCCGCCCGAGGACACCACCAAGCTGCTGGACCGCCCCCACGTCAGCCCGATGGTGATGGCCGGGCGCGAAACCCGGGGCTGGTTGCGCGTCGACGCCGAGGGCGTGAAAACCAAACGCCAGCTTGAGGGTTGGGTGTCCCGCGGCGCCGGGTATGCGCGCAGCCTGCCACCGAAGTAACGACCCGCCGTTAACCCTCGCCGATGTCCTGGGCTGACGATTGATCGACCGGCACCCAGTCGTGGTCGATGACTTCCGGCGGGCGCTGGGCCTGCAGGCGTTCGCGTTCGGCACGACGGCGTTTGATCCGCAGCCGGGCATCGGCCGGCATCGTGACCAGTTCGTCGCAGGTCAGGTAATGCACGTCGTCGACGACATCGATCAGGTCGGCCGTGACCCGGCGAGAACCCAGCTCGCGCAACGTCATTCGAAGCTCATGGGTGAACCGCAGCGTGGTGTCGTGGGCGAGCTCGCGCGAAACGCGGGCGTTGGTGGCGATGCGCCGGACCAGCGTCGCGGGCGGGTCCGGCTCGGCGGGTTCGCCGGCCGTCTCGGCGGCCACGTTCAGCAGCATCGCCGGGTCGTCGCTGAAGACCCGGCTGGCCAACTCCCCGTCCCCGGGCCCGCGGTGCCCGATCTTGGCGATCGCGGCATCCAGCAGGGCGGCGGTGGCGGGCGACAGCGCTCGAATGCTGGCGAGGTTGCCCTCCTGAGCCATCGCCCGCAGCGTCGGGTCGGCGCGCAGCGCCACGATCAGTTCGCCGATCTCGTCGGCGACGCGGTCGCTTTCCATGATCGCGCTCACTCCGGGCACCCGGGAGCCCGCCGCGGTGTGCTCCAGCGCCGCGGCGGTGACACCGGAGTCGATCAACCACAGCGCCGTGAGAATCCAGCCTTGGTGAATGCGGTCCCGCAGCAACCGGACTCGCACCCCCAGGCCCGCGTCGGGCAACAGGCTCAGCTGCGTGGCATCCCAATGTTCGACGGTCGCGGCGGTGCTATAGGCGCGGGTGTCGGCCTTGAGGTGACGCATCAGGGCCAGCGACCGGCTCGTCGCGACCGCCTTGGCGACCGACCCGAGCGCTCCGGCCGCCAGCCGGGGCTGCCCGAACGGCAGCACGTCGCCGACCTGCGGCTGATCGACCAGGGCACGCTGGACCAGAGCCTTGTCGTCCCAGCCGAGCAGCTGGTTGGCGGCGACGACGTTGGCCGACACCCCCGACGTAGGGCCGGTGACCGAACACCGCGATGGCCCGGCTGGCCCATTCGTCGTCCACCACGCCGCCCAGCGCCAGCGCCCGACCCATCACCCGGCCGGCGGCGCGCAGACCGCTCAACTGGACGTCCAGGGTTATCGGGGTCAGCGGCCCGGGCAGCGCCTCGCCGAGGCCGTTGGTGGCGAAGACCGGGAACCGTGGATCGATACGGTCGTCGAACTCGCCCTCGATGCCGTCGGGTGCGGCGCTGAGCAACTCGTCGGAGGGCACGGGGCGCGGCAGCACCTCCACGGGAAGCGCCATCTGCGCGCCGTGACTGGTCGCACCGTCGGCACCGAGCCGGCGACCGACCAGCCCACGCGCGGTGTCGGTGACCGCGTCGAATGCCGGCCAGCCGAACTCGAACATCCAATCCTCTTGCACGGCAAGGGTATCGATCGGCGGAACCAGCTCCGTCCAACCGCCGATGCGATGGCTTCGGGACCGTGGGTCGACGGCCCGCAACAGCCGCCACGCGGTCACCACATTGGTGGTGTCCGGGGTGGCCAGATCCACCACGCCGGTGCGGTCGGTGTTGAGCGCAAACACCAGAAAGCGCACCAGGTCGTCGAGGTGCAGCACCCGCATCGGCTGCGCCGAGACCTTGGTGCGCAGCAGCGAGGCCACCGTGCGGCACACCATCCAGTCGAGCTGGCGGCCCACCGGCGGCGCGATCCGGACGATCAGACTCGGCCCCAGGCTGGTGGACACCAGGTCCTCGGCCGGCTCGTACACCTGCGGGGAGCCCGCGGCCTGGGAGACGAACAGCAAGCGGGCACCGGCGCGGCCGGCCGCATGGGTCACATGCGCCACACCCGTTGATGCCCGCGCTGCCTGGCGCATCGGCTTCGACCGGCGCCAGATGAATCACCGCGTCGGCTTCGTCGGCCAGTTCTTGCAGGATGGGGTCGCTCAGCGGCGCGCAGACGAACTCGACCGCCGGGTCCAGGCGGGCGTTGGGATGCTCAGCAATGCCGGTGACCGAGTGCCCGGCAGCAACCAGCTGCCGTGCAACCAGCCGCCCGACGGTGCCGGTGGCGTCGGTAACCAGGATGTGCACCTGGGCTCACCTCCCCCAACGTCCCCTCCGACAATATGCGCGCCTCTATCGCTGCGCGACTGTTACGCGGATTACAGTGCTCTGGCCTGGGATTTTATTTCCAGCCGGGCTACCGCAGGGTGGCGCTGCCGTCGGCCGCGACGGCAATCTTGGCGCCACCGATGTCGTCCCGAACGGTGGCCCGCGCCGCGTCGGGATCGCCGATGACCGCCAGCGCCCGGGACCGTCCGGCGTACGCACAGCAACGAAAGCCTTTTCCGGCTGCCCGTCGCGGTCGAACGGCGTCGTCCACGCTTCGACGGTGCCGACGCCTTCCCACTGCGCCAATCCGTCTCGGGTCGGCTCCCGTTCGACCACGGATTGTGCATTCTCCCAACGGAATTCGGTCGGCGGCTCGGTGCTGTAGACGCCGAAGCTGTGTTTGGTCAAATATCCGCCGTTGGCGGTGATCAGGGCGCGGCGTCCGGGATTGGCCACCAGCAGCTCGGCCACGGTGGCAATCGAGTGCATCACGTAGTTGCTCCACGGACCGCCGGCGAACGTCAGCCCACCGGTGACGGTCAGCGGGCGGGCCGGGTCGTCGGTGCTCAATCCCAACTCGGCGGCCGCCACCTGAACGGCGGACGGGAAGCACGAGTACAGGTCGACGTAGTCGACGTCGTCGATGCCCAGGCCGGCCAGCTCCAGGGCCCGCGCACCGGCGATCCGGATGGCCGCCGACCGGTGCAGCTCGTCACGATCGGCGATCGATGGCGTGTCGTAGGCGTCGGTGCCGGCGTGCGGGTAGATCCAGCGTTCGGCGGGAATGTGCAGGCGATTGGCCTGCTCGACCGACGTCAGGATCAGCGCGGCGCCCTGGTCGACCATGTTGTTGGAATTCATCAGCTTCGGGTACGGCCAGCTGATCATCCGGTTCTGCGGGCCGGGCTGCGAGATCTCGGCCGCGGTCGACGGTTTGTGGATCCACGCGTGTGGATTGCCGACGGCGACGGCGTTGAAGCGCGCCCACAGCTCACCGATGCGGTTGCGGTGGTCTTCGATCGATTCACCGTTCGCGATGCGAAGCGCCTGCTCGAACAGCGGGTAGACGTACGCCGGCCGGTCCAGGCTGATCCGGATCTCGGCCTCGCCGGCCATCGGCACGTCCTCGCCGCTGACCTGCGCCATCGGCACGGATTCGTCCTGAGCCGTCCATTCGAGCCGGGCGCCCTTCGCCTTCAGTCCACGCCGGGTGCGCCAGGTTTCGGCGCCGGTGAGCAGCACCACGCCGGCACGGCCCTGCTGGATGTCCAGGCAGGCCTGGTTGAGCAGCGTCTGCGGCACGTTGCCGCCGACCGGGCTGTACAGCGTCGTGAACTTCTGCGCGCCGATCCGCTCCCCGACCAGCAGCCCGGCGTCGCGGTAGGTCGCCGACAGGACGTTCACCACCCGGATGGAATCCACGGCCTCGAGGACCTGGGCATCGGCGGCTTCGGCGGCCGCGGCGACCATCAGGTCGACGGGCTCGACCGAAGGTGTTTCCGGGTCGATCTCGTCACGGTGGTTGACCTGGCCATAGCCGATCAGCACCGGTGTTTTGGGGTCGACGGGCATGCGACGAACCTATCGTGGCGACGGCGCGCACCCCGGCGGCGGTGTGGCTACCCTCCGTCGGCGGGCGCGAACAGCACCTGATCGGCGATCAGCCGGTCGATTTCCTCGGTGCTCATGCCGAGCAGCGTCCGGCACAGCTCGCGGGTGTCCTGGCCGGGCAGCGGCGCGGGACGTTGCGGGGCCGGCGGGATGTGGTGGAACGGCGCCGGCCCGGTCTCGGCCGGCAGCGGCCGCTCGACCAGCGGATGCACCATGTCGCTCAGCAGCTTTCGCTCGATCAGCTGCGGGTCCACCAGGACATCCGGTGGGCGGTTCATCGGGCCGGCCGGGATGCCGGCCGCCTGCAGCGCCTCGGCGGCTTGCACCGGTGTTCGCGTGCCGGTCCAGGCGGAGACCAGCTGCACCAACTCCGCGCGATGGGCCGTGCGCGACTCCCCGGTCGCGAAGCGTGAATCGTCAGCCAGCTGGGGCTGCTCGAAAAGCGTCGTGAGACAGCGCCATTCGCTATCCGAGCGGATCGAGACGGCACACCACTCGTCGTCGCCGGCGCACGGATAGACCGCGTGCACGCTGGTGTCGTCGCGAACTTCGGCGACGCCGGCCCCCAATGCGGCCTGGGTGACGAACAGGGTGTCCAGCTGGTTGACGACGACCTCGGCCTGCGAGATGTGCACGTGGGCCGGGTCGCCGGTCCGGTCGCGCCGGATCACGGCGGCCAAGGCGGCGATCGCGGTGACCCGCCCGACGATGTGGTCGGGGAAGATCGTCGTCGCGTCGTAGAACGCATGCCGGGCACCGGCGGCGCGGGCTTCCTCGGACGCCTCCTCGGAGGTCCAGAGGCTGGTCACCCCGGTGGTGGCGCGGACCAGCGGGCCGTAGCCCATCCGCCTGCTCCACGGCCCGCGGTTTCCGAAGGCGCTGCTGCCCGCAAGCACGATGCGGGGGTTGATCTCGCGCAAGGTGTCGAACGAAAACCCAAGCGAGGTAAGGGTTCCCGGCTTGAAATTGGCGAACACCGCGTCGGCCTCGGCGACCAGCCGGCGAAAGATCTGCTTGCCCTGCTCGCTGCGCAGGTCGAGGCCCAGGGCCCGGTGGTTGCGGTGCGTCCAGGCGAACGACTCGCTCATCACCGCGCCGACCCGTGATTGCCGCAAACCGTCGGGATAGTCGGCACTTTCGACCTTGACGACCTCGGCGCCCAGGTCGCCGTAGAGCCGGCTCAGCTCGCCGCCGGCGACGATCACGCCCAGGTCGAGAATCCTCAGGTCCTGGAACGGATACTCGCCGGCCCGGCCCGACGGGGTGGCCGTCACCGGGTCGGCCAGCCAGCGCGGTTCGTCGGCCCCGGCGGCCGGGGCTGGAGTGCGGAAGCCGGCTACTTCGTCGTCGACGACGAAGTAGCCGGTCGGGACGTCGATGTGCACCCCGGGGACCAGCTCGGCATCGGTGATCGCGCCCACGGCCTGGAAGTGCTCGGAGGCCAGGATCCGCGACGGCGTCAGCACCGCGGAGATGGGGACGCCGTGTGACTGCCCCTCGGCCACCAGTTCCTTCATCGTCTTGGCGGCGAACAGCGCGTCGACGAGCACGCTGATCTGCGGCCATGCGGCGAACCGGGCGCCCAGCGTGTCGTAGCTGGGGTCCTGGAATTCCGCCGGCTCCCCCAGCCAGCGGCGCAGGCCGCGCCACTGCCGCGGCGCCATCACGCACAGCCGCACATGGCCGTCGCGGCACGGGCAGATCGGATACGGGTCCTGGTTTTTCGGACGGCCCCGCCACGCGCTGGTGCGCTGTCCGGCGGTGGCCTGCCCGTGCGCGCCGAACGCCGGGTCCAGCGCCATCACGACCGCGTCGAAACGAGAGAAGTCGATGTAATCGCCGGTCCCGCAACGCAATCGGTCGTAGTACGCGACGAGCGCGGCCCAGGCCGCCTGCACGGCGGCGGTCGCCGACGCGATGCCGTCGGGCGGCAGCACCGGGGTGCCGATCGTCGGTCCGGACCGCGACAGCGCGCCGGACATCGCGAACAGCACCGGGGTCGGTCGCGCGCCACGACGAGCGCGGGCCGGTAGCGCCGAAGTCGGTGATCGACAGCACGACCAGATGCGGGAAGCGGTCGGCCAGCTCGGCACCCGAGGTTCCGAACGCTTGGGCCCGCTCCGCGCCGTCGACGACGATGTCGGCGCCCTCGGCGAGCGCGACGAAGCGGCGGCGGTCGTCGTCATCGCGCGGGTCCAGGACCACGCTGCGCTTGTTGGCGTTGTGCACGGCGAACGGGATGCTGGCACCGGCCAGCGTCGGCCGATCGTCACGAGCCGGGCTGCCACCCGGGGGCTCCACCTTGACGACGTCGGCACCCAGGTCGGCGAGCAGCCGGGTCACCGTGTCGGTGACGCCGCCGGACAAGTCGAGGACGCGCACCGCGGCGAGCAACCTGTCGGCCATTCGCCCACCGTACCGGCCCGCCGCGACCAAATGCACAGCCGCTCAACCTGGTTCGGATCCAGGCCCCCGACCGGCTACGCTGCCGTAGTTTGTTGTCGGACACGCAGGAGGCCCGTGAGCGCGCACTTGAGCTATCTCGAAGCCCTACTGGTCGGCGCCGCGCAGGGCGTGACCGAACTGTTCCCGGTTTCCAGCCTCGGCCACTCGATTGTGGTGCCGGCGCTGGTCGGCGGCCAATGGGCGCGCGACCTGGACGTCTCCGCACCGCAATCGCCTTACCTGGCGTTCATCGTCGGCCTGCACGTCGCCACCGCCGCGGCGCTGCTGGTGTTCTTCTGGCGCGACTGGCTGCGCGTGCTCGCCGGATTCATGTCGTCGGCACGACACCGGCGGATCGAGACGCCCGACGAGCGGTTGGCCTGGCTGATCGTGGCCGCCACCATCCCGGTGGGCCTGGCGGGTCTGTTCCTGGAAAAGCTGTTTCGCACCACGCTGGGCAAGCCGATTCCCGCCGCGGCGTTCCTGCTGCTCAACGGAGTTGCGCTGTACGCGGGCGAGGTGCTGCGCCGCCGCGCGGCCGCCGAGGACCCGCCGGCCGAGCATGGTGGTGAGGCCGTCGACCACCGGCTCGCCGAACTGCCCCTGGGCCGCGGCGTGTTGATCGGCAGCGCGCAGATCCTGGCGCTGCTGCCCGGCATCAGCCGATCCGGCATCACGATTGTGGCGGGCCTGTGGCGCGGCCTGTCCCACGAAGACGCCGCCCGGTTTTCGTTTCTGCTGGCCACGCCGATCATCCTTGCCGCCGGGGTGTACAAGATCCCCGATCTGTTCGGCCCGATGGGCGCCGGGATCGCCGGCCAGGTCCTGGCCGGCAGTATCGCCTCGTTCGTCTGCGCCTACCTCGCCGTGCGTTTCCTCACCCGGTACTTCGAAACGCGCACCCTGATCCCGTTCGCCATCTACTGCGCGCTGTTCGGAGCCGGGAGCCTCGTCTGGTTGACGGTGCGGTAGTCACAGCGTGCATCGATAGCGCACTTCGTCCGCGGGCGCCTCGCCGTAGCTCGAGATGCGGTGTGTCCCATCGCAGCGCCAGCCGTCGCGTTCGTAGAACCGTCGAGCGTGGGCATTGCCGTCCAACACCCACAGCACGGCCGTCGTGACTCCCACCCTGCGCAGCCGGGTCCGGGCCGCGGTCATCAGCAGGCGGCCGACGCCGGCGCGCTGATAGGGCGGATCGACGTAAATCGCCATCAGCTCACCGAAATTCGACAGGCCGTCGTCTCGGCACAGGCCGGTGGTGACCATCCCGCACACCGTCGGGCCGTCGACCGCGACCTGGGTGGACGGTTGCCCAAATCCCATGCGGCCGAACGTGTATCTGTCGACCCAGGCATCCGGTTCGAGGGCGTCGAGGTAGTCCTGGGCGAGCAGTCCTCGGTAGGCCCGCTGCCACGACCGGACCTGCACCCGGGAAACGTTGTGGGCGTCGGCCGGGACGGCTGGTCGCACGCTGATCACCGTTGCAGTATCGACGCCCCTGACATCCGCCGTGTCATTGCGTCGCCGGAAGCCGAGTGCTGTGCTGGGGAGATGGCAGACACGGCATCCATCGGCCTCAAAGTCCAGGGCAAGGTCATCGTGATCACCGGCGGCGCACGGGGAATCGGGCTGGCCACCGCGACCGCGCTGCACAACCTGGGCGCCAAGGTCGCGATCGGCGACATCGACGAGGTCCAGGTCAAGGAGTCGGGCACCGCGCTCGGCCTGGACGTGTACGGCAAGCTCGACGTGACGGAACGGAATTCGTTTTCGGAATTCCTCGACGCGGTGGAGCGCCAACTGGGCCCGATCGACGTGCTGGTCAACAACGCGGGCATCATGCCGCTCGGCCGGGTCGGCGACGAGCCGGATGCGGTCACCCGGCGCGTCCTCGACATCAACGTCTACGGCGTGATCCTGGGCAGCAAACTGGCCATCGAGCGGATGGTCCCCCGCAAGCGCGGACACGTCATCAACGTCGCTTCCCTCGCTGGTGAGGCCCACGTCCCGGGCGCGGCGACCTACTGTGCCAGCAAGCACGCCGTGGTGGGCTTCACCGATGCCGCGCGTATCGAACACCGCTCGACAGGCGTGAAGTTCTCGCTGGTGATGCCGACGTTCGTGAACACCGAACTCATCGCCGGGACCTCAGGTGCCAAGGGCTTCAAAAACGCCGAGCCGTCCGACGTCGCCGACGCGATCGTCGGGCTGGTCGCCCACCCCAAACCACGGGTGCGCGTCACCAAGTTAGCCGGGGCGATCAGCGCCTCACAGAAATTCATGCCGCGCTCAGTCTCCGAGGGCCTCAACCGCATCTTCGGCGGCGAACGCATTTTCACCGACGACGTCGATTTCGATAAGCGCAAGGCCTACGAGTCCCGCGCTCGCGGCGAGGAGTGACTTTCGCTCCTAGCGGCGTCCATCGGGCGCGCGGAGAATCGGCCGAGTGAGCCTGCAAACCCCGACAACAGCGCCCGAAGCACTCTCCGACGACGAACTCACGCTGATCGACAAGTATTGGCGCGCCGCCAACTACCTGTCGGTCGGGCAGATCTATCTGCTGGACAACCCCCTGCTCGCCGAGCCGCTGGCGGCCGAGCATGTCAAACCCCGGCTGCTGGGGCACTGGGGCACCACGCCGGGGCTCAACCTCGTCTACGCGCACCTGAACCGGATCATCCGCAACCGCGACGCCAGCGTCATCTACGTCACCGGTCCGGGCCACGGCGGTCCGGGCCTGGTGGCCAACGCCTATCTCGAGGGCACCTACACCGAGGTGTACAGCGGTATCGGCGAGGACACCGAGGGCCTGCGCAGGCTGTTCCGCCAGTTCTCCTTCCCCGGCGGCATCCCGAGCCACGTGGCGGCCCAGACGCCGGGATCCATCCACGAAGGCGGCGAACTCGGCTACGCCCTGGTGCACGCGTTCGGGGCGGCGTTCGACAACCCCGACCTGGTGGTCGCGTGCGTGATCGGCGACGGCGAGGCCGAGACCGGGCCGCTGGCGGCGGGCTGGCACTCGAACAAGTTCCTCAACCCGGCCGTCGACGGGGCAGTGCTGCCGATCCTGCACCTCAACGGCTACAAGATCGCCAACCCGACCGTGCTGGCCCGCATCCCGGAAGCCGAACTCGAATCGCTGTTGCGCGGCTACGGCTACCGGCCGATCACGGTCGCCGGTGACGACCCGGCCACCGTGCACCGCGAGCTGGCCGCCGCCCTCGACGACGCCTTCGACGACATTGCCAGGATCCAGCACGCGGCCCGCAACGGCGAGCAGACCGACCGCCCGGTGTGGCCGATGATCGTGCTGCGCACCCCGAAAGGCTGGACCGGACCGAAGGAGGTCGACGGCAAACACGTCGAGGGCACCTGGCGCGCACACCAGGTGCCGCTGGCCGAGACGCACGAGAACCCCGCGCACCGAGCGCAGCTCGAGGAGTGGCTGCGCAGCTATCACCCCGGCGAACTGTTCGACTCCCATGGCGCGCTGCGCCCGGAGCTGCGCGAGCTGGCGCCGCGGGGCCAGCGGCGGATGAGCGCCAACCCGCACGCCAACGGCGGCCTGCTGCTGCGGGAGCTGGATCTGCCGGACTTCCGCGACTACGCCGTGCCGGTCGAGAAGCCGGGCGGATCCACCCACGAAGCCACCCGGGTGCTGGGCACCTTCCTGCGCGACGTCATCGTCCGCAACCCCGACCGCTTCCGGCTGATGGGTCCCGACGAAACCGCCTCCAACCGGTTGTCGCCCGTGTTCGAGTCCACCGACAAGGTGTGGCTGTCGCGGACCGAGCCCGACGACGATCACCTGGCGCCGGACGGCCGCGTGATGGAGGTGCTCTCCGAGCACCTGTGCCAGGGCTGGCTGGAGGGCTATCTGCTGACCGGCCGGCACGGGTTGTTCAACTGCTACGAGGCGTTCGTGCACATCGTCGACTCGATGCTCAACCAGCACGCGAAATGGTTGGCTACCTGCCGCGAGCTGCCCTGGCGGCAGCCGATCGCGTCGTTGAACTACCTGCTGAGCTCGCACGTGTGGCGCCAGGACCACAACGGGGCCTCCCACCAGGACCCGGGCTTCATCGACCTGGTCGCCAACAAGCGCGCCGAGATCGTGCGGGTCTACCTGCCGCCGGACGGCAACACGCTCCTTTCGGTGGCCGACCACTGCCTGCGCAGCCGCGACTACATCAACGTCATCGTCGCCGGCAAGCAACCCGCGCTGGCCTACCTCGACATGGACGACGCGATCGCGCACTGCACCCGCGGCCTGGGGATCTGGGAGTGGGCCAGCACCGCGACCGGCGAACCCGACGTCGTGCTGGCGTGCGCCGGCGACATCCCGACGCAGGAGACGCTGGCCGCCGCCGACATCCTGCGCCGCGAACTGCCCGACCTGGCCGTGCGGGTGGTCAACGTCGTCGACCTGATGCGCCTGCAGCCGGACTCCGAACATCCACATGGGTTGCCGGACCAGGAATTCGACGCGTTGTTCACCCGCGACAAGCCGGTAATCTTCGCCTACCACGGGTATCCCTGGCTGATCCACCGGCTCGCCTACCGCCGCAACAATCACGCGCATTTCCACGTCCGGGGTTTCAAGGAGCGCGGCACCACCACGACACCGTTCGACATGGTGATGCTCAACGACCTGGACCGCTTCCATCTCGTCATCGACGTGATGGACCGGGTGGACGGCCTGGCCGGGCGGGCCGCGCTGCTGCGGCAGCGGATGGTCGACGCGCGGCTGAACGCCCGCCGTTACACGCGCGAGCACGGGGAGGACGACCCGCAGATCGCGCACTGGAAGTGGGAATCGATCTGACCTGGGCGGTGACGGCGCGCAGGTAAACTCGGCGGCAATGTCTGAGCACGCCGCAACGGCCTTCGATGCCGTTGACCTCCACCCGGTGGTGTCGCAACTGTCGGCGCTGCACCGGCTGCGGCTGTACTTCGACATCGCCGTGGTCGTCGCCGTGCTGGTGGGAACGAACCTGATCGCGCACTTCACCACGCCGTGGGCGAGCGTCGCCACGGTCCCGGTGGCCGCCGTCGGGTTGGTGGTGTTGATGCGCGCCACCGGTCTGGACTGGGTCGACCTGGGCCTGGGCCGCGAGCACTGGCGCTCGGGGCTGGGCTATGCGGTCGCCGCGGTGGCCGTCGTGGCCTCGGTGATCGCCGTCGGCGTGCTGCTGCCGATGACGCGGCCGATGTTCCTGAACAACCACTACGCGACGGTGTCGGGCGCGTTGATCGCCTCGATGGTCATCATTCCGCTGCAAACGGTGATCCCCGAGGAGCTGGCCTTCCGGGGCGTGCTGCACGGCGCGCTGCATCGGGCCTGGGGGTTTCGCGGGGTCGCGCTCGTCGGCTCGCTGCTGTTCGGTCTGTGGCACGTCGCCACCTCGCTGGGGTTGACCAGCAGCAACGTCGGCTTCACCCGGCTGTTCGGCGGCGGTTTCCTGGGCATGGCGGCCGGGGTGACGATGGCGGTGCTGGCGACGGGCAGCGCGGGCTTCGTGTTCAGCTGGTTGCGCCGGCGCAGCGGCAGCCTGATCGCCCCGATCGCGCTGCACTGGTCGCTGAACGGGCTGGGCGCGCTGGCCGCGGCCCTGGTCTGGCATCTGTCGGCCTGAGCCGCGCTACACCAGCAGCACCGCGGCCCCCGCGATGCGCCCGTTGGCCAGATCGGCCAGCGCCTGATCCGCCCGATCGAGTGGATACTCCGGCGTCGTGACCTCGATGCGATGGCTGCCCGCGAAGTCGAGAAACTCCCGCGCGTCGGCCCGGGTGTTCGACGTGACCGAACGAATCTGGCGCTCCTGGAACAGGTGTCGCTGATAGTTCAGCACCGGGATATCCGACAGATGAATCCCGGCGATTGCCAGGGTGCCGCCGCGGTCCAGCGCCTCGCACGCGGGCAGCACCAGATCGCCGACCGGGGCGAACAGGATCGCGGCGTCCAGCGGCACCGGCGGCGGATCCGCCGCCCCCTGAGCCGAGGCCGCGCCCAGCGCCAGCGCCAGCTCGCGGGCCTGCGCGCCGCGGGTCATCACGTGCAGTTCGGCGCCCTGCGCCAACGCGACCTGCGCGGTGATGTGCGCGCTGCCGCCGAAGCCGTAGATGCCCAGCCGGCCGCCGGGCGGTAGCTCGGCCCGCAGCAGCGAGCGGTATCCGATGATGCCGGCGCACAACAGCGGCGCGAGCTCGCTGTCGCTGTAGCCGCTCGGCAGATGGTGTGCGAAAGCCGCTGGGACCGTGGCGAATTCGGCGTATCCGCCGTCGGCGTCCCAGCCGGTGTAGCGCGACTGGGGGCAGAGGTTTTCGTCACCGCGCCGGCAGTACTTGCACACGCCGCAGGTGTGGCGCAGCCAGGCGATGCCGACCCGGTCCCCCACGCTGAACCCGTCGCCGGCGTCGGCGCCGACCTCGATGACTTCGCCGACGACCTCGTGGCCGGGGGTGACGTGCTCGCGGTGCACCGGCAGGTCGCCCTCGGTGACGTGTAGGTCGGTGCGACACACTCCGCAGGCGCGCACGGCCACCAGCAGCTCGGACGGCTCGGGCCGCGGCACGTCGGTGGTGAGCCGCTGCAGCGGGTCGGTGTCCATCGGACCGGGCCGGCGCACCCGCCATGCGTTCATGGTCGTGGTGGCCATCGCCCCACCATGCCGCTATGGGCCGCCGATCCGCGTGGGCACAAAGACCCCTACAACGTCTTGGTGCGTGAGGTCGCGAACTTGAAGATCAGCAACAGGATCACCGCGCCCACCAGCGCACCCAGAAACGAGTGCTGAATCGGTGGCGTGATCGTGAACTGGTGCGGCGGGAAAACCACGCTTCCGAGCGTGCCGCCGACATACGAGCCGACGATGCCGAGCAGCGCGGTCGCGACCCAGCCCATCGGCTGCTTGCCCGGCACCACCAGGCGGGCAACCAGGCCGACGATCAGACCCAAGACGATTAGCCAGATGATGTGCAGAATCATGACCGGCTCCTTCATTTAGCCGACAGAGGGGACCTGGGACGTATACCCCGCGGACGTCAGCTAAACCGGCTCAGCGCTTTCGCACCATGCCGACGATCCAGAGCAGGATCACCGACCCCAGCAGCGCGGTGAAGAAGGTGAACCATTTGCGGCCGTGTTCGACGTCGACGTGCAGCCAGCCGAGCAGCATCCCGCCGATGAACCCGCCGATCACGCCGATGACGACGTTCAGCAAGATGCCGGCGCCGCCGCCTTTCACGATTTTTCCGGCGATCCAGCCGGCGAATCCGCCGATGATCAGGTAGGCGAGCCAACTCACCGCGGTCGGCGGGGAAAAGGCCAGGTACTGCGAAGCTGCGGTGACGACCATGGCCGTGCGTCAGGCGGGAAGCGTCTGCTGTGGCGTGGGGCTCGGGGTCGGGGTGACCTCGCTCGCGGGCGCCTGGCCCGGCGCTGCCGGCGCGGGTGCTCCCGGTGCCGGGGCGGGAGTGGCCGGAGCTCCCGGAGCCGGGGCACCGGGTGGCGGCGCCACTGCGCCCGGTGTGGCGAACGGCAGGATCGACTCGGCCAGCGCCTTGGCCCCGACCTTGTCTACCGGGTTGTTGCCGGTGCCCAGCCAGACCACAAACCAGCGCTGCGGCGGCCCGGCGGCGGCAGCCGCATTGGGCGCACTGACGACACCGGTCCAGATCTGCCCGTTCGGCTTGCTCGGATCGCTGAACTTGACCTCGTAGAACGACGAGCTTCCGGTGATCCCGTTGGCGCCGGTGAGCGGGCCGGATTCCTGATTGATCCGGGTGCCCGGATACGGCATGAAGAACTCACCCATGTCCGAGCCCAGCCGCACGGCGGCCTTGCCGTCGTTGGCTTCCGCACTGGCATAAAGCTTTTGGTCCAGGCGGCCCATCACGATGCGGGTGTCGTTGGCGACCGGCGCCGGCTGTCCGGGCTGCGGCGGCGGACCGATCATCTTGCTGAGCAGCGCCGAGCCATAGTCGAGGTGCGACGCGTCCGACTCGGCCCAGCCGCCGGGAAGCAGGTAGCTGAATCCGCCGACCA
Source organism: Unio delphinus (assembly GCA_029339505.1). NCBI lineage: Eukaryota > Metazoa > Mollusca > Bivalvia > Unionida > Unionidae > Unio > Unio delphinus. The sequence continues at coordinate 166,202 of JAQISU010000406.1, forward strand.
CGTTGGTGACCCGGGCCAAGTTCGGGTCGACCGGCGGCGGCGGTGGCGGCGCGTTCGGGTCGACCGGCGGGGGCGGCGGGGGTACCGGCGCGTTCGGGTCGCCCGCTGCCGGTTGCCCGGCGGGTGCCGGAGCGGCCGGCGCAGCTGGCGCAGCGGTCGTCGGCGCGGGTGCGCCGGCCGGAACCGGCGCGGTGGTCGTCGCCGGAACCGGCGTCGGGACCTCGGGATCGGCATTGGCGGGGGCCGGTAACCCCAAGGTGATGGCACTGGCACTGGTCACCGTGGCGATCGCCAGCGTCGCCCACAAACCCATGCGACGTTGCGAGTTTGAGTCCACCTGATCCATGGCGACGAACCTACCGTGTTACCGCTGTGACGCAAGGGTGCCGTGCTGGCGATGCGAGGCGGTTTTCGCGATGTTGCCGGAGCGCAACCTGCGCCAAGTCTGCGCAGATCACCGCCGGTTGGTGTGTCGCGGCGCGGCCGGATACAGCGCCACTTCGAGCGCCTTGACCGAAAACCAGACCCGGTCTCCGGGCGTCAGCCGCAGCTCGGCGGCGGCGTCGACGGTGATCTCGGCGGCCAGTCCCGGGGCGCCGTCGGGCTGCTCCTGGCTGCGCACCACGACCGCGGGTCCGCGAATGTCCAACTCCGACACGGTGAGGTCGACGCAGTTGCGGGGACTGCCGTGCGGCAGGTCGCGGTACACGGCCACCGCGGTCGGGGGAAACACCGCGATCGCGTCCTGCCCGTCGGTCAGCTGGGCGGCGGGCGTCCCGTACCAGTGGGCGCCGGTGCTGGTGTGCAGCGAGCCGTCCGCCGCGATCGTTCCGTTGACCAGGTTGACGCCGGCGATGCGGGCACCGAAATGGCTGCGCGGCGCGCTGAGCACCTCGGGCACTGGGCCGACCTCGGAGATCCTGCCGCCCTCGAGCACCAGCGCCCGATCGGCCAGGGTGAACACGTCAAGCAGATCGTGGGTGATCAGGACGACCGCGCAGCCGCTGCGGGCGACCGCGGTGCGCAACACCGCCCGGATGGCCGCGGCGGCCCCGACATCAAGGCCGGTCAGCGGTTCGTCGAGGAGCAGCACATCGGGTTCGGCGGCCAGCGCCCGCGCGATCGCCACCCGCTGCGCCTGGCCGCCGGACAGCTGACGCGGTTTGCGGTCGGCGAACTGCTCGGCGTCCACCTCGCGCAGCCAGCGCAGGGCCGTCTCCTTCTCCTTGGTGCGGGCGTTTTTGAAGATGCCGCGACGGCTGTGCGGCCCGAACGCCACATTGGCGGCCACGCTCAGGTGCGGGAACAGCAACGGGTCCTGCAACAGCAGCCCGACCCGGCGGTCATGCGTCGGGACGTCGACCCCGGCGGCCGTGTCGGTCAACACCCGGTCCCCCAACCGCACCACTCCCTCGTCGGGGCGCACCAGCCCCGCGATGACGTGCAGGGCGGTCGACTTGCCCGCGCCGTTAGGCCCGAGCACTGCCAGCACCTCGCCGGGAGCGACCGAAAACTCGACATCCAACTGGCGGTCGGCGACGACCGCGCGAAGCTGCAGCTCGCTCACGTTCGCTACCTCGTGTCCGTTCCGGTCAGCCGGCGAGCACCCAACCCGAGTACCACCAGCGCGGCCACCGCGACGAGCAGAATCGACAGTGCCACAGCGGCATTCGCATCGGTCACCCGCTGCAGGTAGATCTCCAGCGGCAGGGTACGGGTGACTCCTTCCCGCGAGCCCGCGAAGGTCAGCGTCGCGCCGAATTCCCCCAGCGACCGGGCGAACGCCAGCACCGCGCCCGACATCAAACCCGGCAGCAGCAGCGGCAGGGTGACCCGCCACCACACCGTGCTCGGCCGGGCGCCCAGCGTCGCGGCGACCACCTCATAGTCGGAGCCCGCGGTGCGGGCCGCGCCCTCGAGCGAGATCACCAGAAACGGCAGCGACACGAAGGTCTGCGCCAGCACGACGGCGGTGGTGCTGAAGGCGATGCTGACCCCGGCCGCCTCCAGGTACTGCCCGATCAATCCGAGCCGGCCGAATGCGTAGAGCAACGCGATGCCGCCCACCACCGGCGGCAGCACCAGCGGCAGCAGGATCAGCGGCCGCAGCAGCCGGACCAGTCGCGACGTGCTGCGGGCCAGCACCAGCGCCATCGGCACGCCGAGTAGCACGCACAGCATGGTGCTCGCCGCCGCGGTCTTGAGGCTGAGCAACAGCGCCGTCTTGGACGACGAGCTGGTGATCAGCGACCAGAAATTCGGCCAGTCGACCTTGATCGCGATCGCCAGCAGCGGCAACACCACGAAGGCGGCCCCGACCGCGGCAGGGACGAAGACCCAGCGGGGCAGGTTGGTGGGCCGACGCACGGTCAGGGTTTTGCGAAGCCCGACTGGGCCAGGATCTTCTGGCCCGCATCGGAGGTCACCAGGGTCACGAACTTCTGCGCCGTCGCCGCCTGCGGCGCCTTCTTCAATACCCCGATCGGATAGACGTTCACCGCGCCGGCGGCCTCGGGAAAGTTGACCGTCGCCACCTTGTCCTTGGCGTTCTTCGCGTCGGTGACGTAGACCAGCGCGGCGTCGGCCTGGCCGGTGGTGACCTTGTTGAGGACGTCGCTCACGCTCGGTTCCTCACTGACCGGGTTGAGGTGCACCCCGGTGCTGTTTTCGATGCGCAGGGTCGCCGCCCCGCACGGCACCGGCTTCTGACAGACGACCACGCTGATACCCGGCTTGGCCAGGTCGGCGAAGGAGGCGACGCCCTTCGGATTGCCCGGCGCCGTGACGATGACCAGCGTGTTGGCGGCGAAATTCGTCGGGTTCCCGGCCAGCAGCCCGGCCTTGACGACGGTGTCCATCTGCGCGGTGTCTGCTGAGGCGAAGACGTCGGCGCTCGCCCCCTGAGTCAGCTGGGTGGCGAGTTCGGAGGAACCGGCGAATTCGAACTCGACACCGCTGCCGGGATTGTCGGTCTTGAACTGCTGGCTGAGCTGGGTGAACGCCGGCTTGAGCGAGGCCGCGGCGAACACCACGATCGAGCCCGACGGCGCCGAGGACTGACCGGGTGACGACGACGGCGGGTTCGAGCTACACGCGACCAGACCCGTGGCGAGCATCGTGGACACCAACCCGGCCAGGACCCCGATCCGACGCATGGTCAGACCCTAGCTTGCGCATGGTTAAGCAGTGACGACCAAAGAGTTATCGAAAATTGTCTGCGCGTCGCGGCGTCCTTAGTTTCCCCTTAGAGCTACTGTCCAGTAACATCGACGACGATCGATGCCATACGCGCTGAGATCCCAGGCACACGTTCAACACAGGAGGTCATGGCAGTGGAGGTGCTGGTCACTGGCGGCGACACGGATCTGGGGCGGACAGTAGCCGAGGGATTCCGCGATGACGGTCACAAGGTGACCCTGGTGGGCGCGCGCCGCCACGATCTCGAGGTCAATGCCAAAGAGCTGGACGTCGACGCGATCGTCTGCGACGCCACCGACCCGGGCAGCCTCGAAGAGGCTCGTGGGTTGTTCCCCCACCACCTGGACACCATTGTCAACGTGCCCGACAGCGGCTGGGACGTCGGCGACCCGCGTACCTACTCGATGTCCGACACCGCCGCGGTGTGGCGCACCACTCTCGAGGCCACCGTGCTGTCGGCGGTGCTGACGGTGCAAGCCGTCGGCGACCACCTGCGCTCCGGTGGCTCCATCATCAGCGTCGTGCCGGAAAACCCGCCCGCGGCCAGTGTCGACGCCGCCATCAAGGCCACGCTGTCCAGCTGGATCACCGGGCAGTCCAGCATCTTCGGCACCCGCGGGATCACCGTCAACGCCGTGGCGGCCGGGCGCAGCGCCCAGGCCGGGTACGAAGGTCTTTCGCGCACAACGTCTTCCGTCGCCGACGAGGTCGCCCGGTTGGCGTTGTTCTTGACCACCCCGGCGGCCCGCCACATCACCGGCCAGACCCTGCACGTCAGCCACGGCGCCCTGGCGCGTTTCGCCTAGCGCCCGGCACACACCGCCGCCACCGACGGATTGCGGCCGCTGCTCGACATGTAACCAAGGTCGCATTCGGCGTCGGACATGACGCGAATCACGTTGGCACGACCAGCGACAACGGCCCGGTGTGGTTGATTGCACAGGCTTACGACCTGGGTTTCGGCGTGGCGGGGTGACTAGCGTTATAGCTAACTGACACCCGCGTAAGACGAAGCCCCACCAGGAGCATCCGAAGTAATGAGCCCCCAGCAAGAACGCACAGCTGAACCGAAGCCACGGCACCGAGTTGTCATCATCGGATCCGGATTCGGTGGACTCAATGCGGCAAAGAAACTCAAACGGGCCGACGTCGACATCAAGTTGATCGCCCGCACCACGCATCACTTGTTCCAGCCGTTGCTGTACCAAGTCGCCACCGGGATCATCTCCGAGGGTGAGATCGCCCCGCCGACCCGCGTTGTGCTGCGCAATCAGCGCAACGTCCAGGTGCTGCTGGGCAATGTCACCCACATCGACCTGGCCAACCAGACCGTCGTCTCGGAGTTGCTCGGCCACAGCTACGAAACTCCCTACGACAGCCTGATTGTCGCCGCCGGCGCCGGCCAGTCGTATTTCGGCAACGACCACTTCGCCGAGTTCGCTCCCGGAATGAAGTCGATCGACGACGCACTCGAGCTGCGCGGCCGCATCCTGAGCGCCTTCGAACAGGCCGAGCGGTCCAACGATCCCGAGCGCCGCAAGAAGCTGCTGACCTTCACCGTTGTCGGGGCCGGACCCACCGGCGTCGAAATGGCCGGGCAGATAGCCGAATTGGCCGAGTACACCTTGAAAGGCGCTTTCCGGCATATCGATTCGACGAAGGCCCGAGTGATCCTGCTCGACGCGGCCCCGGCGGTATTGCCACCGATGGGCGAAAAGCTCGGTGAGCGGGCCAAAGCGCGGCTGGAGAAGATGGGCGTCGAGATCCAGCTGGGCGCCATGGTCACCGACGTCGACCGCAACGGCCTCACGGTCAAGGATTCCGACGGCACCATCCGGCGCATCGAATCCGCATGCAAGGTCTGGTCCGCCGGCGTGCAAGCCAGCCGGCTGGGGCGCGATATCGCCGAACAGTCGCCCGCCGAACTCGACCGGGCCGGACGCGTCAAGGTGCTACCCGACCTGTCCGTCCCCGGCTACCCGAACGTGTTCGTCGTCGGCGACATGGCCGCCGTCGACGGCGTGCCGGGCGTCGCTCAGGGTGCGATCCAGGGCGCCAAGTACGTGGCCACCGCCATCAAGGCCGAACTCGCCGGGGCCGACCCCACCCAGCGTGAGCCGTTCCAGTACTTCGACAAGGGCTCGATGGCCACGGTGTCACGGTTCTCCGCGGTGGCCAAGATCGGTCCGCTCGAGTTCAGCGGCTTCATCGCGTGGCTGATCTGGCTGGTGCTGCACCTGGTCTATCTGATCGGCTTCAAGACCAAGATCACCACGCTGCTGTCGTGGACCGTGACGTTCCTGAGCACGCGGCGCGGCCAGTTGACGATCACCGATCAGCAGGCCTTTGCGCGAACCCGGCTCGAACAGCTCGCCGAACAGGCTGCCGAGGCCCGGGAGGCCGCGGCGATCACCCGGGCGGCAAGTTAGCCGGCCAGCCGGTCGGCCTGCCAGGTACTGAGCGTCCCGCCACCCGCCAACGTCAGCACGGTGGATTCGCACGGCATATCGATGAATTGTGGCGTCGGATAGCATAATTCGCTGATCGTTGCGCGCGGTGCGGCGATGCTGTCGTCGGCGACCGAACCCGCGCCCAACTCCAGCCGGTGGCGCAACAGCGGGCGGTCGTGGCGGTCGGCCCGCAGCGATCCGGACCAGAAGCCGTCGCGCTCGTTGCACCTGCCGATCTGCACTCGCTCGCGGAAGCGAACGCAGCCGTCGTCGCGCAGCACCAGAGCCACCGTCGACACGTGCCGCGCGTCGGCGGCCACCACCGTCGGCTCCAAATCGACATCCAGAGTTCCGCTCACGTCGATGACCCAATCGGCATGCGACGTCAGTGTTTTCGCCCCGGGCAAGGCCACGGTGGCGGCGGCACTGCGCAGCTTCAAGACCGCGCCGGCCTCGACGACGACGCGGATGTTGATGGTGTCGCCGCCCAACGGAGTGGCTGCCGCCGACACCAGGTGCACCGTGTCGGGTGCGGTGCAGCGAGCCTGGATGCCGCCGCTGCACTGAATGCGCGGCAACCGGTCACGCGAGGCGACCAGCAAAACCTCAGAGTGCATCGGCGGCCAGCTGGGCGTGCACCCACGCCAGCACCTCGGTGGCGGCCGGGTCCTTCGTCAGTGACTGCAGCACGGTGGGCCGGCCGTCGCGCACGGCGTCGGCGTCGCGGGCCATCACGTCCAGGTCGGCGCCCACCAGCGGCGCGAGATCAATCTTGTTGACTACCAACAGGTCCGAGAAGGTCACTCCCGGCCCGCCCTTGCGCGGCACCTTGTCGCCACCGGCCACGTCGACCACGAAGATCTGGACGTCCACCAGGCCCGACGAGAAGGTCGCGGTCAGGTTGTCGCCGCCGGACTCGACCAGGATCAGGTCCAGCGCGTCGTGCGCGGCGATCAGGTCGTCGATCGCGTCGAGGTTGGCGGTGATGTCGTCGCGGATCGCGGTGTGCGGGCAGCCGCCGGTCTGCACGGCCGCGATCCGGTCGTTCGGCAGCACCGCGTGTTTGCGCAAGAAGTCGGCGTCCTCGGTGGTGTAGATGTCGTTGGTCAGCACCGCCACCGACAGCTCATCGCGCAACTGCCGGCACAACGCGGCGACCAGTGCGGTCTTTCCGGAGCCGACCGGGCCGCCGACGCCGATGCGCAGCGGCTCCCCGGGCTGCCGGATGCGTTTGGGCCGGTCGGTGTGTGGATGCGGATGGGTGTGGGAATGTGCTGGCATGGCACTCCTTTCAGGACATGAACAGCGGTCGCTCGCGTTCGGTGTGGTGTTGGGCCAAGGTATCGAGCAGGGGGTCCGACAGGTCGGCCAATCCGGCGGTCGCCTCCGCGGCGGTGCGCTCGCACACCGCCGCCAGCCGGAACGTCAGCGCCGCCACGTCGGCCGGGTCCAGCGCCAGCAGCCGCTGTGCGGCGGTCGCCGAGCCCGTCATCGTGGTGTAGACGATCGCCAGCGCACCCTGCTCGGGACTCAGGCCGCTCACCGCACCGACCCGTCCGGCCACGACCGCGAGGTGTGGCTGCGGGCCGAGGTCGTCCCAGCAGACCTCCGGCCAGACCCGTCGTGCCAGCCGCGCCAACCCGCGGCCCTGGCTGCGCGAAGCCTGCCGGGCCGCCGGCGCCGGTGTGCGGGCATCGGTCTCGAGATCGGCCCGCTCGGGGTCGAGTTCGCCGCGATGAACCGCCGCCGCGATCGATGCCGTGACCAGCCCATGGCAGCGAATCCTGCGGCGCAAGAAGGCTTCCAAGGTGTCCAGGTTGATCAGCAGGCCGCTGGCGACGGCTTCCTCCACGCCGCCCGAGTGCACGTGGGAGCCGGCCGGCAGTCGGGAATCGGCCAGGGTGAGCAGGGTCGCCAGTGCAGACATGGGCCTCAGAACAGGAAATAGCGTTGCGCCATCGGCAGTTCGGCGGCCGGCTGCTCCTGCCAGACCTCGCCGTCGATGCGCACGGTGAACGTGTCCGGATCCACTTCGATGTCGGGCAGGGTGTCGTTGAGCGGCAAGTCGCTCTTGCCGATGCCGCTGGTATTTCGTACCGGCACCAATCGCCGGTTGACCGAGAGCTTTTCGGCCAGGCCCGCCTCGATCGCCTGCGGCGCAACGAAATGCACCGACGTGGCCGCGGCGGCCACCGGCGCGGCGCCGAACATCGGACGCGGCAGCGCGGGTTGCGGGGTCGGGATCGACGCGTTGGCGTCACCCATTGCCGCCCAGGCGATCATGCCGCCCTTGAGCACCGCGTGCGGGCGGACCCCGAAGAACGCCGGCTCCCACAGCACCAGATCGGCCAGCTTGCCCACTTCCACCGAGCCGATCTCGGCGTCGAGCCCGTGCGCCACGGCCGGGCAGATGGTGTATTTGGCGATGTAGCGTCGCACCCTCAGGTTGTCGCACCCGGAGCTGTCGCCGGGCAGCGCACCGCGCCGGCGCTTCATCACATGCGCGGTCTGCCAGGTGCGCAGCACCACTTCTCCGATCCGGCCCATGGCCTGTGAGTCGCTGCCGATCATCGAGATCGCGCCGATATCGTGCAGCAGGTCTTCGGCCGCCATCGTCGACGGCCGAATCCGGCTCTCCGCGAAGGCCAGATCCTCGGGCACCTGAGGGTTGAGGTGATGGCAGACCATCAACATGTCCAGATGCTCATCGAGGGTGTTCACCGTGTGCGGGCGGGTCGGGTTCGTAGAACTGGGAAGCACATTCGGCTGGCCGGCAACCCGGATGATGTCGGGCGCGTGACCGCCGCCGGCACCCTCGGTGTGATAGGTGTGGATCGAACGGCCGGCGATCGCGGCCAGTGTGTCTTCGACGAACCCCGTCTCGTTGAGCGTGTCGGTGTGCAACGCCACCTGCACCCCGGCCGCGGAGGCAACGGTCAGGCAGACATCGATGGCCGCGGGCGTGGATCCCCAGTCCTCGTGCAGCTTGAAACCCGAAGCGCCGCCACGCAATTGCTCCCACAGCGCCTCGCCGCTGACGGTGTTCCCCTTGCCCAGCAGCGCGAAGTTCACCGGCCAGCCGTCAAGCGCCTCGAGCATCCGGGCCAAGTGCCAGGAGCCCGGGGTCACGGTGGTGGCCTTGCTGCCCTCGGCGGGACCGGTGCCGCCGCCCAGGATCGTCGTGATCCCTGCCCCGAGCGCTTCGGGCATCAGCTGCGGGCAGATCAGGTGCACATGGCAGTCGACGGCACCCGCGGTGACGATGCGTCCGTTGCCCGCGATGACTTCGGTACCGGGCCCGACCACCAGGTCCGGATGCACACCCGTCATGGTGTCGGGGTTGCCGGCCTTGCCGAGCGCGACGATCCGGCCATCACGAATGCCGATGTCGGCCTTGATAATTCCCCAATGATCGATGATCACCGCACCGGTGATCACGGTGTCGGGTGCTCCTTCGGCGCGGGTCGCGCGACCCTGGCCCATCGACTCGCGCAACACCTTGCCGCCGCCGAACACCGCCTCGTCACCGGCCAGTCCCGGTCCCCCGCTGCGGTCTTCGGTGATTTCGATCAGTAAATCGGTGTCCGCCAGCCGTATTCGATCGCCGGTGGTCGGCCCGTAGAGCTGGGCGTACTGCTGACGGGACAGGTATGCCATCAGTCGTCCAGCCGTCCAGGCGAATTCAGGCTCAGCCCATGCACTTCACGGCTTCCCTGCAGCCGAACCAGCTGAACATGTTGGGGCACACCGGGTTCGAACCGCACGGCGGTGGCCGCGGGTATGTCCAAGCGGTAGCCGTGCGCGGCGTCTCGATCGAACGAGAGCGCCGAGTTTGCCTGCGGCAGGTGGACGTGACTACCTACCTGAACCGGGCGGTCGCCGATGTTGAGGATCTGCATGCCGAGGCGTTGGGCGCCGACGTTGATCTCGATATCTCCTGCGCCGTAGAGGATTTCGCCGGGAATCATAGGATCGGGTGGTGGACGGTGACGAGCTTGGTGCCGTCCGGAAACGTCGCTTCGACCTGAACGTCGGCGAGCATTTCCGGCACTCCATCCATCACGTCGTCGCGGCCGAGCACCTCGCAACCGCTGCTCATCAACTCGGTGACGGAGCGGCCGTCGCGAGCTCCCTCGAGAATGTGGTCGCTGATGACGGCTACCGCCTCCGGATGATTCAGCCGCAAACCCCGCGCGCGGCGACGGCGAGCCAATTCGGCGGCATAGGACAACAGCAATCGCTCCTGCTCGTGGGGCGTCAGGCGCATGGGTGCCGATCCTGCCACGACACCGCGCCGGTTGCCTCTCGTAGACGTGGCGGTGACATTCAGCCGTCGCCGCGCTGAACCTCTAGGTTCTGCAACCGCACTTGTCCGCGCGCGACGACGCGATCCCGGTCGTCGGTGATGGTGACCAGCCACAACTGCTGGCGCCGGCCGCGATGAATCGGCTCCGTCGCGCCGTAGACGGTTCCGGAGCGGATCGAACGCAGGAAATCAGTGTTGTTGTTCACACCCACGACTTCGCCGCCGCCCTGGGTAGCGAGCCAGGTGAAGGCGGACACGCTGGCCATGCTCTCCACGATCGAGCAGTAAACGCCGCCGTGTACCAGGCCCATCGGCTGCAGAAGTTTGGGTGTGACCTCGAGCTGGGCGCGGGCGCCGTCGGGGTTGAGCTCGGTGAATCGCAGGCCAAGCTCGGTATCGAAGGGCGCGGCGAATCCTGATGGGATCGCGTCTGGCGGGTTTGACACGCTCTGTTGTCTACACCATCAGGCGATAAAGAACAGGCGAGCCCCGTGCGCTAGGCACGGGGCTCGCCGATCGAGTTAGACCGGGGGTCACAGCAGCCCTCTGGACACTCCGGCGGTCTGTTGCGCTCGACCTCCATCAGTATAGGCAAGGCTGCCCTAACTTTGCAAGGGGTAGTCTGTAAGCAGACCGACGGGGCGCAGGCCCTCCGATGGTCGGACACCGATTTAGCCCGGCTGTATTTACGACCGCCGGTAGTAAGCCGGAGTACGCTTATTTCAACGCTGATGGAGATGAACGAACTATGGCCAAGCTGACACGGCTGGGGGACCTGGAACGCGCAGTGATGGATCACCTGTGGTCCGCACCCGAACCGCAGACGGTCCGTCAAGTGCACGAAGCCTTGTCGGCGCGCCGCGACCTCGCGTACACGACGGTGATGACCGTGCTGCAGCGGCTGGCGAAGAAGAACCTGGTATCCCAGATCCGCGACGACCGCGCGCACCGCTATGCACCCGTGCACGGCCGCGACGAGCTGGTCGCCGGCCTGATGGTGGATGCGCTGTCCCAGGCCGAGGACTCCGGCGACCGGCAGGCCGCGCTGGTGCATTTTGTCGAGCGTGTCGGCGCTGACGAGGCCGAGGCGCTGCGGCGGGCGCTTGCCGAACTGGAAGCAAATCAACGCAATACGCCATGAGCTGGCGCTAGACCGGCGCACTGAGGGACACTGGTGATGTGTCCGCGTTGGCGTTTACTTTCCTCGCGGTGCTGCTGATTGGCCCCACGCCAGCCCTATTAGCGCGTGCGTCCTGGCCACTGCGTGCTCCGCGTGCGGCGATGGTGCTGTGGCAAGCCATCGCCGTGGCCGCCGTGCTCTCGGCGTTCAGCGCCGGCATCGCGATTGCCACCCGAATCCTGATGCCCGGCCCCGACGGCCGGCCGACGGCCAGCGTCGTCGATGCGGCCGGGCGGCTCGGCTGGCCGTTATGGACCGCCTATATCGCCGCGTTCGCGTTGACGGTGCTGGTGGGCGTGCGTTTGGTGGTCGCGGTGCTGCGGGTCGCGATCGCCAATCGGCGCCGGCGGGCCCACCACCGAATGGTGGTCGACCTCGTCGGGGTGGGACACGACGCGGCCCTTGCCCAACCCTGCGCCCGCGCTCGCGACCTGCGCGTCTTGGAGGTGGCCGAACCGCTGGCCTACTGCTTGCCGGGAGTCCGCAGCCGGGTCGTCGTCAGCGAAGGGACGCTGACCACACTCAACAACGACGAAGTCTCGGCCATCCTGACCCACGAGCGGGCCCATCTGCGCGCCCGGCACGACCTGGTCCTGGAAGCGTTCACCGCCGTGCATGCCGCGTTCCCGCGGCTGGTCCGCAGCTCCAATGCGCTGGGTGCGGTGCAGCTGCTGGTCGAGCTGCTCGCCGACGACGCCGCGGTGCGCGCGGCCGGGCGCACTCCCCTGGCCCGCGCGCTGGTGGCCTGCGCCGCCGGGCGGGCGCCGTCGGGCGCGCTGGCCGCCGGCGGTCCCAGCACCGTGGTGCGGGTGCGCCGGCTGTCCGGACAGGGCAACAGCGCGATGCTTTCCGCGGCCGCTTACCTCGCCGCGGCCGCCGTTCTGGTGGTGCCCACGATCGCCTTGGCGGTGCCCTGGCTCACCGAGCTCAAGCGACTGTTCAACCTGTAGCGCGGCCCACGGCGAATCCCTTTGGCGGACCGGAACTCCGCTGTGCCACAGTGTGACGGAAACCGGGTAGCAAAAGTTCTCCAACCTGAGAGGCGCAGACATGAGTTCGTCCGATTCGAAGACTGGTTCCGCGCAGATCGGCGTCACCGGGCTGGCAGTCATGGGCTCGAATCTCGCCCGCAACTTCGCCCACCACGGCTACACCGTGGCGCTGCACAACCGGTCGATCGCCAAGACGGACGCGCTGCTCAAAGAGCACGGCGACGAGGGCAAGTTCGTCCGCTCCGAGACCATCGCGGAGTTTCTGGACGCATTGGAGAAGCCCCGTCGGGTGATCATCATGGTCAAGGCCGGCGACCCCACCGACGCGGTGATCAACGAGCTCGCCGATGCGATGGAAGAAGGCGACATCATCATCGACGGCGGCAACGCCCTCTACACCGACACCATCCGCCGCGAAAAGGCGATCCGTGAGCGCGGGCTGCACTTCGTCGGCGCCGGCATCTCCGGCGGCGAGGAGGGCGCGCTGAACGGGCCGTCGATCATGCCGGGCGGCCCCGCCGAGTCGTACAAGTCGCTGGGCCCGCTGCTCGAGGAGATCTCCGCGCACGTCGACGGCGTGCCGTGCTGCACTCACATCGGCCCCGACGGCGCGGGCCACTTCGTGAAGATGGTGCACAACGGCATCGAGTACTCCGACATGCAGCTGATCGGCGAGGCCTACCAGCTGCTGCGCGACGGACTGGGCAAGTCCGCACCCGAGATCGCCGACGTCTTTGCCGAGTGGAACAAGGGCGACCTGGACAGCTACCTGATCGAGATCACCGCCGAGGTGCTCAAGCAGACCGACGCCAAGACCGGCAAACCGCTGGTGGACCTGATCCTGGATGAGGCCGAGCAGAAGGGCACCGGCCGCTGGACGGTGAAGTCCGCTCTCGACCTGGGCGTGCCGGTCACCGGTATCGCCGAGGCGGTGTTCGCCCGGGCGCTGTCGGGTTCGGTGGCCCAGCGCAAGGCCACGACGGGACTGGCGTCGGGCGACCTCGGCACGAAACCCACCGACGCGACACAGTTCACCGAGGATGTGCGGCGCGCGCTGTACGCGTCGAAGATCATCGCCTACGCCCAGGGCTTCAACCAGATCCAGGCCGGCAGCATCGAATACGACTGGAACATCACCCCCGGCGACATGGCCACCATCTGGCGCGGCGGCTGCATCATCCGGGCGAAATTCCTCAACCGCATCAAAGAGGCCTTCGACGAGAACGCCGACCTGCCGACGCTGATCGTGGCGCCCTACTTCCGCGAAGCCATCGAGGCCTCGATCGACAGCTGGCGTCGGGTGGTGGTGACCGCAACGCAGCTGGGCATTCCGATCCCCGGGTTCGCCTCGGCGCTGTCGTACTACGACGCCCTGCGCACCGAGCGGCTCCCCGCCGCGCTGACCCAGGGCCTGCGCGACTTCTTCGGCGCCCACACCTACGGGCGCATCGACGACGAGCCGGACAAACGCTTCCACACGCTGTGGAGCGGAGACCGCACCGAAGTACCGGCCTAGCGGAGATACACCAGGGGGCGAGTGCGATGGAGTTTCTGAACGGAGAACGGCCCGGCTACGACCTGACCTATAACGACGTGTTCATCGTGCCGAACCGGTCCGATATCGCGTCGCGGTTCGACGTCGACCTGTCCACCGGCGACGGTTCCGGCACCACGATTCCCGTCGTCGTCGCCAATATGACGGCGGTGGCCGGGCGACGGATGGCCGAGACGATCGCGCGGCGCGGGGGCATCGTGATCCTGCCGCAGGACCTCCCGATCACCGCGGTCCAGCAGACCGTGGAGTTCGTCAAGAGCCGGGACCTGGTGCTCGACACCCCGGTCACGCTGTCCCCGGACGATTCGGTGTCCGACGCGATCGCACTGATCCACAAGCGGGCGCACGGCGCCGCGGTGGTGGCCTTCGAGGGCCGCCCCATCGGCCTGGTCACCGAATCGGCCTGCGTCGGCGTCGACCGTTTCACCCGGGTTCGCGACGTGGCCGTGTCCGACTTCGTCAGCGCCCCGCTGGGCACCGAACCGCGCAAGATCTTCGACCTGCTCGACCACGCCCCGATCGAGGTCGCCGTCATCACCACCGCCGACGGCAAGCTGGCCGGCGTGCTGACCCGGACGGGCGCGGTGCGCGCCGGTCTCTATACCCCGGCCACCGACGCCGCGGGCCGGCTGCGCATCGGCGCGGCCGTCGGCATCAGCGGCGACGCGGGCGCCAAGGCCCGTTCGCTGGCCGAGGCCGGCGTCGATATGCTCGTCATCGACACCGCGCACGGGCATCAGCAGCGGATGCTGGACGCGATCAAATGCGTCGCGTCGCTGGAGTTGGGTCTGCCGCTAGCGGCCGGCAACGTCGTATCGGCCCAGGGCACCCGGGACCTGCTCGGCGCCGGGGCCAACATCGTGAAGGTGGGCGTCGGGCCGGGTGCGATGTGCACCACCCGGATGATGACCGGCGTCGGGCGCCCACAATTCTCTGCCGTGCTCGAATGTTCAGCTGCTGCACGGGAACTCGGCAGGCACGTGTGGGCGGACGGCGGCATCCGCCACCCGCGGGACGTCGCGCTGGCACTGGTCGCCGGGGCGTCGAACGTGATGATCGGGTCGTGGTTCGCCGGCACCTACGAGTCGCCCGGCGACCTGATGCGCGACCGTGACGACCGGCCGTACAAGGAGAGCTACGGCATGGCGTCCAAGCGCGCCGTGGTGGCCCGCACCGCCGCGGACAGCGCGTTCGACCGCGCCCGCAAGGCGCTGTTCGAGGAGGGCATTTCGAAGTCGCGGATGGGGCTGGACCCCGACCGGGGCGGCGTCGAGGACCTGCTCGATCACATCACCTCGGGCCTGCGCAGCACCTGCGCCTACGTCGGCGCCTCGACCCTGACCGAACTGCACGAGCAAGCCGTGGTGGGTGTGCAGTCGGCCGCCGGCTTCGCCGAGGGCCACCCGCTTCCGCTGGGTTGGTGACGAGAAGGCACCGTCATCGCTGAACGGGCCAGATGTCTTCGCTACCATATGAATTTCTAGGACTTTTCGCCGGCGGCAGCGCGCTGCTCGGCATCAAGCGAAAGGGATGACGTGCCGCAGGCACCCGTCGAGCCCGTCGGTTTCCGGGCAAAGCGGATACCGGCTCGACTGTCGTCTCCCGGGCCGTCGCGCTAGCCCCGCCCGCCATGAACCTCACCATCGTCGTCAGCATCCTCGCCATCGCGGTGCTCATCTTCGGCAACGCGGTTTTCGTCGCGGCCGAGTTCTCGCTCACCGCGCTCGACAGCAGCACCGTCGAGGCCAACGCCCGCAAGGGAGGCCGGCGCGACCGGTTGATCCAGCGCGCCCAGAACCGGCTGTCATTCCAGCTGTCGGGCGCCCAGCTGGGCATCTCGATCACCACGCTGGTGACCGGTTATCTGACCGAACCGATGGTCGCCGACCTGCCGCACCCATGGCTGGACGCCCTTGGCATCTCCGACCCGGTTGGCGACGGCATCATGGCGTTCCTGGTTATGTTGCTCGTGACGTCGGTGTCCATGGTGTTCGGCGAGTTGGTCCCGAAATACCTTGCGATAGCCCGTCCGTTGTCGACCGCACGGGCGGTCACCGGCTTTCAGCTGATGTTCTCGCTGGCGCTGACGCCGGCCATCCGCCTGACGAACGGCGCGGCGAACTGGATCGTTCGGAAGATGGGCATGGAGCCGGCGGAGGAATTGCGGTCGGCCCGCTCACCACAGGAGTTGCTCTCGCTGGTGCGCAGTTCGGCGCGCGCCGGCGCCCTGGATCCCGCGACGGCCGCGCTGGTGCGGCGATCGCTGCAGTTCGGCTCCCGCACTGCCGAGGAACTGATGACGCCGCGGTCGAAAATCGTGGCACTGGAAACCGACGACACCGTCGCCGACCTGATCGCGACGGCCGCCGAATCCGGGTTCTCCCGCTTCCCCATCGTCGACGGCGATCTCGACGAAACGGTCGGCATCGTGCACGTCAAGCAGGTGTTCAACGTTCCGCGGGCCGAGCGGGCGTCGACGCTGCTGACCACGCTGGTGCAGTCGGTGCCGGTGGTGCCGTCGACCCTGGACGGCGACGCGGTGATGGCCGAGATCCGGGCCAACCCGCTGCAGACCGCGCTGGTCGTCGACGAATACGGCGGCACCGCGGGGATCGTCACGGTCGAGGACTTGATCGAGGAGATCGTCGGCGACGTCCGCGACGAGCATGACGACGCCACACCGGACGTGGTGGCCGCCGGCGACGGCTGGCGGGTGTCGGGGCTGCTGCGCACCGACGAGGTGGCCGCCGCCACCGGTTATCGCGCTCCGGAGGGACCCTACGAAACGATCGGCGGCTTGGTGCTGCGCGAGCTCGGCCACATCCCGGTAGCCGGCGAAACCGTCGAGTTGACCGCGCTCGACGGAGATGGCTTGTTGGACAACACCATTCGTTGGCAGGCGACGGTGGTCCGGATGGACGGCCGGCGGATCGATCTGCTCGAGCTGACCGAACTGAGCACCGAAACACACGCGGAGCACGGCCAACGATGAACGACACACTCGGAGTGCTGCTGGCGATCCTGCTGATCGCGACGAACGCCTTCTTCGTCGGCGCGGAGTTCTCGCTGATCTCGGCGCGGCGCGACCGGCTGGAAGCGCTGGCCGAACAGGGCAAGAAGCGAGCGGTCACGGTGATCCGCGCCGGCGAGCAACTGGCTTCCATGCTGGCCGGCTCGCAGCTGGGCGTCACGGTGGCCTCGCTGCTGCTCGGGCGCATCGGTGAGTCGGCGGTCGCCAACCTGCTGCATTCGGCGTTCGGGCTGACCGGGATGCCCCTGGCGTTGCGGCACACATTGTCCTTCGTGATCGCGCTGGCCCTGGTGGTGACGCTGCACGTGCTGCTGGGCGAGATGGTGCCGAAGAACATCGCGCTGGCCGGCCCGGAGCGCACGGCGATGCTGCTGGTGCCGCCCTACCTGGCCTACGTGCGGGTGGCCCGGCCGTTCATCGTCTTCTACAACACCTGCGCGAACGCGATCCTGCGCGTGCTGCGGGTGGAACCCAAGGACGAGCTCGACATCGCGGTCTCGCCGGACGAGCTCAGCGCGATGATCGCCGAATCGGTGTCCGAGGGGCTGCTGGACCCCGAGGAACACACCCGGCTGACCCGGGCGTTGCAGATCGGCAGCCGGGTGGTCGGCGACGTCGCTGTCTCGCTCGCCGACGTGCGCGCGGTGCCGGTGGCCGCGGCCGGATCCGGCCCGACAATCGGCGACGTCGAAAGTGCCCTGGCGCAGACCGGCTACTCCCGCTTCCCCATCGCGGCCGCCGACGGCAGATTCATCGGATACCTGCACATCAAAGACATGTTGACGCTCGGCGACGACCCCCAGACGATCATCGACCTGGCGTTGGTGCGCCCGCTGCCGCGGGTGAGCA
The DNA here is from genome assembly GCA_029339505.1 of Unio delphinus. NCBI lineage: Eukaryota > Metazoa > Mollusca > Bivalvia > Unionida > Unionidae > Unio > Unio delphinus. The sequence goes on from JAQISU010000406.1 coordinate 183,763, forward strand.
TCACCCTGCCGCTGGCCGATGCCCTGTCCCGGATGCGTCGTACCAACAGCCACCTTGCCCTGGTGACCGATGGGCGCGGCGTCGTGGCGATGGTGGCCATGGAGGACCTGATGGAGGATCTGGTCGGCAGCATGCGCGACGCGCAGTGAAACCGTGCGCCGGGCCGCCTACCAAAGAGGCCTCCGTCCAGCCCGTATGATTGAACGGCGCCGGTCCACGATGGGGCGAAGGACAGGGTGCGGCGGCGGAAGTATGCGTTGCCAGAAGGCGCTCCCCAGGGCCCGTCGGGAAGCCCACGGCGATGCCCGTCAACCGCACCGTGACCTGCTGTTGCGGGTTGGACGCATGCGATCGTTCGGGCCGTCGGCCGGTAGGCTGACGGCGTAGCTAGTTGGGGCCAGTCGGGAGCGAGTGGGACCAATGAGGCAACTATGGAGGAGAAAGATGACTGACCGCGTGTCGGCGGGGAATTTGCGCGTTGCCCGAGTGCTCTACGACTTCGTGAACAACGAGGCGCTGCCCGGCACCGATATCGACCCGGACAGCTTCTGGGCCGGAGTCGACAAGGTCGTCACCGATCTCACCCCGCAGAACCAGAGTTTGCTGAACACCCGCGACGAGCTGCAGGCGCAGATCGACAAGTGGCACCGGCAGCGGGTCATCGAACCGCTCGACGCCGAGGCCTACCATCAGTTCCTCACCGACATCGGGTATCTGCTTCCCGAACCCGACGACTTCACGATCACCACTTCCGGGGTGGACGACGAGATCACCACGACCGCCGGCCCGCAGCTGGTGGTGCCGGTGCTCAATGCGCGCTTCGCACTGAATGCGGCCAACGCCCGCTGGGGTTCGCTGTACGACGCCCTGTACGGCACCGACGTCATCTCCGAAGACGACGGCGCCGAAAAAGGCAGCAGCTACAACAGGATTCGCGGCGACAAGGTGATCGCCTACGCCCGCAAGTTCCTCGACCAGGCGGTGCCGCTGGCGTCGGGCTCGTGGGCAGACGCGACCGGCCTGAACATCGAAGACGGCCAGCTGCGGATCGCCCTCGGGGATGAGTCCACCGAGTTGGCCAGCCCGGAGAAGTTCATCGGGTACAGCGGCGAGCTCGGCTCCCCCAACTGGTCGGTGCTGCTGGTCAACCACGGTCTGCACATCGAGATCCTGATCGACCCGCAGTCGCCGATCGGCAAGACCGACGCGGCCGGCATCAAGGACGTCGTCCTGGAATCCGCGATCACCACGATCATGGACTTCGAGGACTCGGTCGCCGCCGTCGACGCCGACGACAAGGTGCTGGGCTACCGCAACTGGCTGGGCCTGAATCGGGGTGACCTGTCCGAAGAGGTCGACAAGGGTGGCAAAACCATCCACCGTGTGCTCAACCAGGACCGCACCTACGCCACCCCGGACGGCGGGGAGCTGACGCTGCCCGGGCGCAGCCTGCTGTTCGTCCGCAACGTCGGGCACCTGATGACCAACGACGCGATCGTCAGAACCGAGGCCAACGGCGAAGAAACAGAGGTGTTCGAGGGCATCTTGGATGCGCTGTTCACCGGCCTGAGCGCGATCCACGGCCTGCGGACCGGCGGCGGCAATGGGCCGCTGACCAACAGCCGCACCGGCTCGATCTACATCGTCAAGCCGAAGATGCACGGCCCCGCCGAGGCGGCGTTCACCTGCGAGCTGTTCAGCCGCGTCGAGGATGTCCTGGGGCTGCCGCAGGGCACGATGAAGGTCGGCATCATGGACGAGGAGCGCCGCACCACGCTGAACCTCAAGGCCTGCATCAAGGCCGCCGCCGATCGAGTGGTGTTCATCAACACCGGCTTCCTGGACCGCACCGGCGACGAGATTCACACCTCGATGGAGGCCGGTCCGATGATCCGCAAGGGCGCGATGAAGAGCACCGCCTGGATCAAGGCCTACGAGGACGCCAACGTCGACATCGGCCTGGCTGCCGGCTTCAAGGGCAAGGCCCAGATCGGCAAGGGCATGTGGGCGATGACCGAACTGATGGCCGACATGATGGAACAGAAGATCGGCCAGCCGAAGGCCGGCGCCACCACCGCCTGGGTGCCGTCCCCGACGGCGGCGACCCTGCACGCCATGCACTACCACTATGTCGACGTTGCCGCCGTCCAGGCCGAGCTCGAGGGCAAGAAGCGCACGACGATCGACGAGTTGCTGACCATCCCGCTGGCCAAGGAGCTGGCCTGGGCTCCGGAGGAGATCCGCGAGGAGGTCGACAACAACTGCCAGTCCATCCTGGGCTACGTGGTGCGCTGGATCGACCAGGGCGTCGGCTGTTCGAAGGTGCCCGACATCCACAACGTCGCCCTGATGGAGGACCGCGCGACGCTGCGGATCTCCAGCCAGTTGCTGGCCAACTGGCTGCGCCACGGCATCATCACCGAAGAGGACGTGCGGGCCAGCCTGGAGCGGATGGCGCCGGTGGTGGATCAGCAGAACGCCGGCGACGCGTCGTATCACGCGATGGCGCCCAACTTCGACAACAGCATCGCGTTCCTGGCCGCCCAGGAACTGATCCTGTCCGGTGCGCAGCAGCCCAGCGGCTACACCGAGCCGATCCTGCATCGACGACGGCGTGAGCTCAAAGCCCGTGCCGGTGCCTGATACCGGGCGCCGGTATGGGTAGGCACAGTTTGCCCGGGAAGTCGCCCGACGACCCGTCCGACGAAACGACGCAGAAGTTCACCGCCCGCGATCTCGTCTCCCGCTACCAGGAGGAGCGGGACAGGCCGCGCGACCTCGACGAGGACGACGAATACGCCGACTATTCGGCCCCGGGTGACGACGCCGACGAGGAGCAGGACGACGTCGCGCCCGTCGAACAGGACGACGAATACGCCGACGACGACTACGTCGACGAGGACTTTCCCGCCGCCGAGGACCACTACGCCGCGCGTCTCGGGGAGGACGACGAATACCCCGACTTTCCGGCCCGGCCGGACACTCCCGCGCCGGAAGACCCCAAGCCGGGTCTGTTCGAGTCCGGCCATCGGGTACTCGGCGATTGGCGGGGCGGGCACCGCAGCGCGGGCGGACGACGGGGAGTCAGCATCGGCGTGATCGTGGCCCTGGTCGCGGTCATCGTGGTGGTCGGCACCGTCATCCTGTGGAGTTTCTTCGGCGACGCGTTGTCCCATCGTTCGCACACCGCTGCCGCCCGGTGCGTCGGCGGCAAGGAAACCGTCGCGGTCGTTGTCGATCCGTCGATCGTCGAACAGGTACGGCCGTTCGCCGAAAGCTACAACTCCTCGGCCGGCCCGGTCGGAGACCACTGCATGGTGGTGGACGTCAAACCCGCCGGCGCCGACGCCGTCATCGCCGGCTTCATCGGCAAGTGGCCGGCGGAACTGGGTTCCCAGCCGGCGCTGTGGATCCCGGGCAGCTCGGTGTCGGCCGCGCGACTGTCCGCGGCCGCGGGCCAGAAAACGATCAGCGACAGCCGCTCACTGGTGACGTCGCCGGTGCTGCTCGCCGTGCGGCCCGAACTGCAGCAGGCGCTGTCCAACCAGACTTGGGGCGCGCTGCCCGGACTGCAAACCAACCCGAACTCCTTGGCGGGGTTGAAGTTACCGGCGTGGGGATCGCTGCGGCTGGCGGTGCCGACGAGCGGGAACAGCGACGCGTCCTACCTGGCGGGCGAGGCAGTGGCGGCCGCGTCGGCCCCGCCCGGTGGGCCGGCCACGCAGGGCACCGCCGCACTGCGCACATTGACCAATGCCCAACCCAAACTTGCGGACAACTCGCTGACCGAGGCGATGAACACGCTGCTGAAGCCCGGTGATCCGGCAACCGCACCGGTGCATGCGGTGATCACCACCGAGCAGCAGGTGTTCGAGCGCGGCCAATCCGTGCCGGACGCCAAGAACACGCTGGCCACCTGGCTTCCGCAAGGGTCGGCGCCGGTCGCCGACTACCCCACCGTGATGCTCAGCGGCTCGTGGCTGACGAAGGAACAGACTTCGGCGGCAAGCGAATTCGCCCACTTCATGCGCAAGCCCGAACAACTCGCGAAGCTGGCCAAAGCCGGCTTCCGGGTGAACGGCGTCAAACCTCCGAGCAGCCCGGTGACGAGCTTCGCGGACCTGCCTGCCACGCTTTCGGTGGGCGACGACGCCATGCGCGCCACGCTGGCCGATGCCATGGCCGCGCCGTCCAGCGGACTGGCCGCGACGATCATGCTGGACCAGTCGATGCCCGGCGACGAAGGCGGAAAAACCCGGCTGGCCAACGTGATCGCGGCGCTGCAGGACAGGATCAAGGCGCTCCCCCCCGACCGCGATCCTGGGACTGTGGACTTTTGACGGCCACGAGGGGCGCTCGGAGGTCGCGACGGGCCCGCTGGCCGACCCGGTCAATGGACAGCCCCGCCCCGCGGCCCTGGCCGCCGCGCTGGACAAGCAATATTCGTCGGCCGGCGGGGCGGTGTCGTTCACCACGCTGCGCATGCTCTATCAGGACATGCAGACGAATTATCGCGCTGGGCAATCGAATTCGATTCTGCTGATCACCGCCGGGCCGCACACGGACCAATCGCTGGACGGGCCGGGGCTGCAGAACTTCATCCGCACCAGCGCGGATGCGGCCAAACCGATCGCCGTCAACGTCATCGACTTCGGCGCCGATCCGGATCGGGCCACCTGGGAAGCCGTCGCCCAGCTCTCCGGCGGTAGCTACCAGAACCTGGCGACCTCGGCGCCACCCGACCTGGCCACCGCAATCGGTACATTCTTGAGCTGAAGCAGCGAGTCTGCCAGCCACAGCACAGCCGCATGCATCAAGCTGACTGATACGGTGCGGCTCGCGGACCCGATGGTCTGACGGTGGAGGGCGGTAATGAACGGCGAGGGTGGTCGCGGCAACGATCTCGGGGTGCTGGCCGGTCGTCTGCTCGTCGCGGTGCAAGACGAACTCTTCGGCCGGCTGCGCGACGAGGGATTCGACGACATCGTCCCGCGCCACGGCGCGGTGCTGGCGTACCTGCGTCCCGAGGGCGTTCGGGCCACTGACCTGGCACGACTCTCCGGTCACGTGAAGCAGGTGATCGGCGTGATGATCGACGACCTGGAAACTCTGGGCTATGTGGTGCGCAAGCCGGATCCGCTCGACCGTCGAGCCAAGCTCGTGGTGCCCACCGCTCGTGGCCGCCGGCAGATGGATGCCGCCGACGCGATCATGGCCGACATCATGAAACGGCATTCACGCAATCTCGGCGCCGCCAACTTCCGTCGGTTCCTGACCGATTTTCGGGCGGTCATCGATCATCAGCGCGCGGCGGTAACGGACGACGAGTCCCAAAAGCCGCAGAGCTAGCCCCGATCCGCGCAAACATCCGGTGCCCGTCCGCGATTTGCTGGACAGATGGTAATTCACAAATATAGTCAGGAATAGTTACTAATAACCCTGGCGTTCAACTAGTCATGATGCTCGGGTGGGGGCATCGGAACGCAAGGGAGACTACATGCTGGGGACGAGATTCACTCGCCACAACACCGCCGTGCTGCTGATCGATCATCAGGTCGGGCTGTTCACCGGGGTGCGCGACATCGACGTCAACGAACTCAAGCACAACGTGGTGGGCCTGGCGCGCGCCGCGCGGGTCCTCGGCCTGCCCATCGTGGCGGCCACTACCGCCCGAGACAGCCTGTGGGGCCCTACGATTCCCGAACTCAGGCAAGCGCTGGGCGATTGCGAGGTTCTGGACCGTTCGACGGTCAACGCCTGGGACGACGAACGCTTTGTCGCCCGGGTCGAGAGCACCGGGCGCGATCACCTGATCATCGCCGGTCTGTCGTTCGAGGTGTGCGCATCACTACCCGCAATAACCGCTCGGGACAACGGATTTCACCCGATTGTCGTGTTGGATGCGTGCGGCACCTTCTCACGACACAAGCGCGAAGCCGGCCTCGCGCGGCTGGCCACCCTCGGCATCGAGGTGTCCGACTACGCGACCATGATGGTCGAGATCATGGCGGACAACGCCGATCCGGACGCCAACGACGTCTATGCCGCACTGGACATGCCGTTCGCCACGCTGATGGGCCAAGTAGCAACGGCGCTGGTCCGATGAACGAGTCCACGGCGGTCGAACGCCGATTCGAGCTCATCGACGGCGGTGGCGGTGGTGCCACATCCAGGGGCGGGCGGGTACCACAAGCCCCGACACTGGCCCAATTTCTCCGTAACCGTCGCGAACAACTGCAACCAATCGACGTGGGACTTCCCAGCGGGGGTCGGCGCCGCGTTGTCGGACTGCGCCGCGAGGAAGTTGCGGCACTGGCCGGCGTCAGCGTGGACTACTACCTGCGCATCGAGCAGGGGCGCGAGAAGAGCCCTTCGGATCAGGTCCTGGACGGTATTGCGCGGGCCCTGATGCTCGAGGAGGACGACGCCAGCTACTTGCGGGACCTGGTGCGGCGGCCGCGATCCGGAAAGCGCTGCCCGAAAGGCCTTGAGCCGGAGATCCTGTCGCTGATCAACAGTTGGCCGCTGACGCCGGTGCACATTCTCGATTGCTCTCTGAATTTGGTGGCGGCCAATCCCATTGCGCGCGCAGTCTTTCCGCACATGGAAATCGGCGACAACGCAATGTTGTCACTGTTTCTAGACCCCGAGGTGCGAAAGTTCTACCGGAACTGGGAAAAATTGACGACCCGAGCGGTGTGCTGGTTGCGCGTTTACTCAGTGCGCAATCCGGACCCGGGTTTGACCGCGGGAATCGAGGAACTCCTCAGACGAAGCGAACGCTTTCGGATGTTGTGGTCTCGCCCCGATGTGACGCACGTCAACAGCGGGAAAAAGAAACTGATACATCCCGAGGTCGGACCGATAACGCTGCACTTCCAGCACATGACGCTGGAGCCGAGCGGGCATGTATTCGTTCCCTTCTGGGCGCAACCGGGATCGCTTTCCGAGCACGCCTTGCGGCTGCTCAGCATGGCGTAACCGCGAATCGCCCGGGAGGGTGCGATGCACCCAGGAACATTTCGGCCTGTGCCGGCGTGCCCGGCCGGGCGACGATTGAGAAGTGGATGCGAACAATCGCGGCGCAATATGCCGTTGGCCAACGGAATCGGGGATGTAGTGACAACGTCGACAGTCATCCTCGATCCGTTTGCCGGGGCCGGCTTTGGCAGTCGCTATCGCACGTATCGTCGGGTCTGTGGGGGAAGAATTTTGCGCGCTGCTAGCTGCGCTCGAATTCCGTTGCAGGACAGATTGATCCTCGACGCCGACCCCGATCAGAAGCATTGATTTCGAGGAGTACTCGCATGCAATCAATCAAGTCCATCAATGTCAAAGGCCGGCGTACCCGCGTCCTCGTCGACAGCGACGCGGACCGGCCCCCAATCCTGTTAGTGCACGGTGTCGGTCGCAGCTTGGAGGATTGGGAGACGCAGTTTCTGCCGCTGCGGCAGGCCGGTTATCGGGTCATCGCCGTTGACATGCCGGGTTCCGGTTTGTCCGATCGCCTGCCCGTCTCAACCACGCTGCCCGGACTCGCGCAGGGCGTCATCGACACTCTGGACGCGCTCGGCGAGACCAGACCCCTGCACGTCATGGGACATTCGCTGGGCGGCGCGGTCACGCTGCAACTGCTGGCCCTCGCCCCCGACCGGGTAGCCACCGTGAATCTGGTCAGCAGCGCGGGATTCGGTTCCCCGTTGCATCGAATGCTGCGGTTGATGTCCGTGTCGGTCATCGGCCCCGCCGCGGCCCGTCACACCAACCGGGCCACCGTGCGGATGCTCGAGCGACAAATCTACGTCGACCGATCGTTGGCGACCGACGAGCGCATCGATCGCGCTTTGAGGTTCGCGCGGCAGCCCGACAACGGCGCGGTTGTGCACGAGACCGCTCGCGCGCTGGCCACCATCCGGGGCGTGCGACCGGAATGGCGAGCCGAATTGCTGTCCGAGGTATCCAAACATCCCCGTCCGACCCTGGCCGTCTGGGGCGATCGCGATCGCATCCTGCCCGGGCGGCAGATGGACGCGACGCGGCGGTTGATGCCACACGCCCGGGCGCATCTCTTCCGCGCCATCGGTCATGCGCCGCACATCGAAGCCGCCGACAGATTCGCCGAATTGACCATCGATTTCCTTCGTTCGCAGCCCGCAGTGTCCGCTTGACCTCGACCAGCGAATAACAACCAGAAGGGAAGATCCATGGGCATGCTCGACGGCAAGGTTGCCTTCATCACCGGCGCCGCCCGGGGACAGGGGCGAAGCCACGCCATTCGGCTGGCCGAGGAGGGCGCCGACATCGTCGCCGTCGACCTCTGCGGGCAGATCGATTCGGCCCCTTACCCATTGAGCACCGAAGAGGACCTCGATCAGACGGTGAAAGCCGTCGAAGCGGAGGGCCGGCGGATCATTGCGCGGACGGCCGACGTTCGCGACGCGTCTCGACTGCGCCAGGTTGTCGAGGAGGCCACCGACCTGCTCGGCCCGATCGACATCATCGTGGCCAACGCCGGAATCGCGGCACCGGGCCCGATCGAGGCCGATCCCGCGGTGGTCTTCCGCGACATCGTCGACGTCAATCTGATCGGCGTGTGGAACACGGTCAGCGCCGCGGTGCCCAGCATGCGAGCGGCGGGTAAGGGTGGGGCGATCGTTTTGATCAGTTCCACGCAGGGGCTCAAGGGCATCGGCGGCGACGGGTCGGCGGGAGGCAGCGCGTACACCGCCACCAAACACGGTGTCGTCGGCCTGATGCGGTCCTTCACGCACTGGCTGGCACAAGACAACATCCGGGTCAACACGCTGCATCCGACCGGTGTCGAGACGCCGATGATCATGAATGAAGCGGTCGACGCCTGGGTAGCCGATAACCCGGAAGTGATGGTCGCGGTGACGAACCTGATGCCGGTGCCCATGATCCAGCCCGAAGATGTCAGCGACGCGGTCCTGTGGCTGGTGAGTGACCAGGCCAAGTATGTCACCGGCGTCACTCTTCCGGTCGACGCGGGATTCGCCGTCAAATAGATAGCGGCACATACATATTGGCCGAGGAGGCGACATGACGAAGCGGACCGCGCTGGTGAGCGGCGCCAACGGGGGTATCGGAGCGGCGGTGTGCGATCAGTTGCGCGCCGCCGGCGTGACGGTGCGCACGATGGATGTGGCGGGCCCCGCCGACGTGATTGTCGACTTGTCCGCCGACCCGATTCCGGGCGAGGCCACCGAGGACGTCGACATCTGCGTGACCGTCGCCGGCGTCGTCGACACCTTTGCCCCGGCGCATTCGATGTCGGCGAAGAAGTGGTCCCGCGATATCGATGTCAACCTCACCGGATCGTTCCGCGTGATCCAGGCCTGCCTGCCGGGGATGCGGGAACGGCGCTTCGGGCGGATCGTCGCGATCTCGAGCATGGCATGGCGGCTCAACTCGGGTCCCCCGGCAAGGTCGCCTACGCGGCGTCGAAAGCCGGGCTGTACGGGATGATCCGCACCATCGCGCGATCGAGAACTGCGCGCTCGGCATCACCGCCAACTGCGTGCTGCCCGGCATGATCGCCACCCCGCCGGTGCTGGCCCTACCCGAGGCTGACCAGGAGCGCATCAGGGCGGCGGTGCTCAGCGGGCGCTTCGGCCGTCCGGACGAGGTGGCCGATCTGGTGGCCTTCCTCGCGCGCGATGCCTCCGGCTACATCACGGCACAGGAGATCGGCATCGACGGCGGGCTACAGCTGCACTCGCTATTCGTCGGCCCCACCCGAAAGGGCGCCGATGGTTGACCGCGTCCCGGCGCCGCTGGACGTCGTCGTCATCGGCGCCGGTGTCAGTGGGCTGTGCGTCGCCTATCAGCTGCAGCGGGCCGGGTTTACCTACCGGGTTCTCGAGCAGGCACGCGACATCGGCGGAACCTGGCGTGACAACACGTATCCCGAATGCGGATGCGACATCCCCGCGCCGCTGTACTCGTTTTCGTTTGCCCAGCGGGCCAACTGGTCGCGCCTGTTCGCCTCCCAGCCCGAAATCTTGGAGTACCTGCATGAGGTCGCCGCACAGCGCGGCGTGATCCAGCACATCGATTTCGCCACCAGGGTGATCTCGGCGCGCTGGGGAGAATCCCGGCAGTCCTGGACGGTGGAGACCTCATCGGGAACCGTGCTGGAATGCCGCTATCTGGTCTCGGCGACCGGATTGCTGCGCCGCCCTCGCTATCCCGACGTCGCCGGGCGCACCACCTTCGCCGGCAACGCGTTTCACTCCGCCCGCTGGGACGATTCCGTCCCATTGCGGGGCAAGCGCGTCGCGGTGATCGGAAGTGGCGCCAGCGCAATCCAATTCGTGCCCCGCATCGCGCCGGAGGTCGAGCAGCTCACGCTGTTTCAGCGCACCCCGGGCTGGATCGTGCCGAAAGCGGATCGGACGTTCTCGCGTCGTCAACAGCGGCTGCGGAAGTTCGCGCCGTACCGCTGGTACAACAGGACGCGGCTGTTCTGGATCCACGAGCGACGTGTCGACGGTTTCGTCGACACGTCCGCCGGGATGGCGGATGCCGAGCGTCTGGCACGAACGATGTTGCAGCGCAAGATCACTGATCCGCAGTTGCGGGACGCGCTGACGCCGGACTATGCGATCGGCTGCAAGCGCCTGCTGATTTCGAATGACTACTACCCGGCGCTGAACCGCGACAACGTCACCGTGGTGAGCGCGCCGATCGCCGAGATCACCGCCGACCAGGTGAAAACCGCCGACGGGCAGTCGCACGGTGCCGACGTCGTCATCTATGCGACCGGATTCGACACCCAGTTCGCCTTCTCTGACATCGAGATCGTCGGACGCGACGGTGAACGGCTGTCCGATCGCTGGCGGCAGGGGTCCTCGGCCTACCTCGGCACGACGGTGTCGGGATTTCCGAACTATTTCGTCATGCTGGGCCCCAATTCCGGCCTCGGACACAACTCGCAGATCTTCATGATCGAGGCCCAGACGCGATACGTCCTCAGCTGCCTGAAAAAGGCCCGGCGCCGAAAGCTTGGCGTCCTGACCGTTCGGCCGACCGTCGAGCAGACGTTCAACGACTGGCTGCAGGGCCGCCTCGCCCACTCGGTCTGGCAGGCGGGCGGATGCCGTAGCTGGTACCAGCATCCCGCCACCGGTAAAAACACCGCACTCTGGCCCTCCTCGGCAATTGCGTTCTGGCGCAAGACACATCGAGTTCGGCTGTCCGACTATCACACCAGGCCCCGCATCGATTCCCGCCCTGCCAGCGCATTCGCCGCTACCAGGTGAACAACCGCCCTCCCCTTGCCTATCGCGGCCGACCCTCCGCGGGCCTACCATCATGAGCATTGGCGCAGGAGGGTCGGTCATGGGTCAGGAGTTCAAACCGGAGTTCACCCCGGATCCACGGTTGTATCCATTCCAATCACGCTGGTTCGACAGCTCACGGGGACGCATCCACTACGTTGACGAAGGAACCGGGCCGCCGCTGCTGCTCTGCCACGGCAACCCGACGTGGAGCTTCCTGTATCGCAACATCATCACCGCCCTGCGCGGTCAATTCCGTTGCATCGCCCCGGATTATCTCGGCTTCGGACTGTCGGATCGGCCGCCCGGATTCGGGTACAAGGTCGACCAGCATGCCCAGGTGATCGGCGGGTTCGTGGATCATCTGGGGCTGGACGGTTACCTGACGATGGGTCAGGACTGGGGCGGGCCGATCAGCATGGCGGTCGCCGTCGAGCGCGCCGAACGGGTGCGCGGCATCGTGCTGGGCAACACCTGGTTCTGGCCGGTCGATGTGCTGACGACCAAGATCTTCTCGCGCGTGATGTCCAGTCCCCCAATGCAAAAGGCGATCCTGCAGCGCAATTTCTTCGTGGAGCGAATGATCCCCGCGGGCACGGCGCAACGGCCCGCAACCGCGGTGATGGACCACTACCGGGGTGTTCAGCCCAGCCCGGCCGCACGCCTGGGGGTGGCCGAGATGCCCAAGCAGCTCTTGGCCGCCCGTCCACTGCTGGAACGGCTGAGCCGCGACGTGCCGGCCAAACTCGGCGCGAAGCCGACGCTGCTGGTGTGGGGCATGAAGGACTTCGCGTTTCGGCCCGGTCCCAGCATCCCGCGCATGCGGGCCACCTTCCCCGATCACGTCCTGGTCGAGTTGCCGACGGCCAAGCATTTCATCCAGGAGGATGCGCCCGACGAGATCGCCGCGGCGATCGTCAAGTGCTTCGGCTGACCGGCCTGGAACCCTAGGCGGCATGCCTGGCCAGCGCGATACCGACGCGCACCTCGATGTCGCTGAACGTGATCGTGGGCGCCCGCGGCGGGGCCGCTGACCGGTAGGTCTGGCCCGTCGGTGTGGTGAATTCAGCTGTGTGGGTATGGTTTTCGTCGATGCTGGTGGTGACCCGCCAGCCGTCGGCCTCCTTGGCGTAGTTGCATTGCTCGCACGTGCCAAGACCGTTGGCCGCGGTGGTAGGTCCGGCTTGGGCCCAGGGTTGCGCATGGTCGCGATGCCGGATCGGCGCATCGCAGTAGGGCGTGCGACAACGTTGGTCACGCAATTCGATAAAGCTCGCCAGACCACGCGGGAAGAGCCGCGCCCGTGACTCCATCGCCACCAGCGCGCCGGAGCGTGGATGGGCATAGAGCCTCCGCAGCGTCGCTCGGGACCGCCGGTCGGCGACGGCGGCGGTGACCATCGCGCGGGCCACCGCGGCCGGGATGGGGCCGTAGCCGCAGATGTCGGCCGGCGTGGTGCCCTCGCCCAGCAGTGTTTCATCCGAGAGGACGAGGTTGACCGCGATCGGCATCGGGACCGCCGCGTCGCGCCCGGTGACCCGCTCGACGAGGGTGTCCGCCATTACCTGTCCGCGCGAGCGTCTGTCGCCGCGCACGTCGGCTTCGCGGCGCAGCGCCGCGTACACCGAAACTCCTTGGGCCACCGGCAATAACGCGGTCAGATAGGTCATCGTGTCGGGGGCCGGCCGGATCGTGACGGTGCGTTCATTCTCGGCCCTGGCGGCTCGTTCGACGACGGCATGTGGATCCAGCCGGTAGGTGATGGCCTTGGCCGCCGCGGCCACTCGGGCATCGCCCATTCCGGTCAGGCCGGCCGGGTCGGCGCACAATTCGGCATCCAAGGTGCGACGGTCCTCGACGTCCAAGCACGCGCTCTCCCGCACGATCAGCGTTGCCCGCCACTCCGAGAGCGCTCCGGATTCGAGAGCCGCCAGCGTATGAGGCATCTCGTGCACCAGGGCTTTAGCGAAGCCAAGATGTCGACTGCCCCGGGCGGGCGAGTCCCGACGCGCCAGCGCGATCTCGCTGGCCACCCCGCGCCCGCGCTGTGCCGCGGGCATCCCGGCAGCCGCCTCGGCGGCTCGGCGGGCCGCGTCCAGGTCGGCCGCCGCTCGAGCCTGGCCCGCCGCGGCAGCGGATTTGATTCGCTCCAGCTCGGCGATGCGCTCGATCAGCGCCGATTGATCGGCCAGCGAAGCACCCTCGGCTTGCTCAATATTATCGAGCATGTGTTCGAGTGTAGCGAGGGCCACCGACACAAATTCGGTTCAGGCGAGCGGAGGCCGTGCGTGCGGCAAGCGTCAGATCAGGCGTACGACTCGATCGGTGGGCACGAGCAGATGAGGTTGCGGTCCCCGTAGGCGCCGTCGATCCGACGCACCGGCGGCCACACCTTGGGCCGGAAGTCCTTGCCGAGCGGGTAGGCGGCCTGCTCCCGCGTGTACGGGTGATCCCAGTCCGTGACCAGCAGGCACTCGGCGGTGTGTGGTGCGCCCCGCAGCGGATTGTCGTCGGCGGGCCACTCCCCTGCGCCCACGCGATCGATCTCGGCGCGGATCGCGATCATGGCTTCGCAGAACGCGTCGATCTCGTTGAGATCCTCGCTCTCGGTGGGCTCGACCATCAACGTGCCGGCGACCGGGAAGCTCATGGTCGGCGCGTGAAAACCGTAGTCCGCCAACCGCTTTGCCACATCGTCGACGGTCACACCGGTCGACTTGGTGATGCCGCGCAGATCCAGGATGCATTCGTGGGCGACCATGCCGTTCTCGCCGGTGTACAGCACCGGGAAATACTCGTCGAGCCGCCGGGCGATGTAGTTCGCCGACGCGATCGCGGTCAGCGACGCCGCCCGCAGTCCGTCGGCGCCCATCATCCTGATGTAGGCCCAGCTGATCGGCAGGATCGAGGCCGACCCGTAGGGCGCCGACGACACCGGGTGCCCCTCGGGCAGTTCGGGTGCGTGCGGGTGCCCTGGCAGGAACGGCGCCAGGTGCGAACGCGCGGCGACCGGACCCACACCCGGGCCGCCGCCACCGTGCGGGATGCAGAACGTCTTGTGCAGGTTCAAGTGGCTCACGTCGCCGCCGAACTTGCCCGGCCGGGCCAGACCCACCAGCGCGTTGAGGTTGGCGCCGTCGACGTACACCTGGCCGCCGGCGTCGTGCACGGCCGCGCAGATCTCGGCGATGTCGTGTTCGTACACCCCGTGCGTGGACGGGTAGGTGATCATCAGCGCCGACAGCCGATCGGCATGCGCGCCGATCTTGGCGCGCAGATCATCGAGATTGACGTCGCCGTTCTCCTGGCAGCCCACCACGACTACCCGCATCCCGGCCAGCGCCGCCGACGCCGCATTGGTTCCGTGCGCGCTGGACGGAATCAGGCACACATCGCGGTGCGGTTCGCCGCGGCTGGCGTGATAGTCGTGGATCGCCAGCAGGCCGGCGTACTCGCCCTGCGATCCGGCGTTCGGCTGCAGCGAGACCGCGTCGTAGCCGGTGATGTGCACCAGCCAGGACTCCAGGTCGCTGATCAGCCGGCGCATCCCCGGGGTGTCGGCCGCCGGAGCGAACGGGTGCAGCCGGGAGAACTCCGGCCAGGTGATCGACTCCATCTCGGCGGCGGCGTTGAGCTTCATCGTGCACGACCCGAGCGGAATCATGCTGCGGTCCAGGGCGATGTCCTTGTCCGCCAGGGTGCGCAGGTAGCGCATCATCGCCGTCTCGGTCCGGTACTGCGTGAAGGCGGGGTGGGTGAGGAATTCCGATGTGCGCGTGGCGATTTCGACGCCGTCAGGATCAGCGGGCGACACCCCGAACGCCTCCAGCACAGTGGCCACATGAGCGTCGGTGGTGGCCTCGTCGCAGGACACCGACACGTGGTCGGGGTCGACGCGCCAGAGGTTGACACCCCTGGCCTTGGCCTTGGCCAGCACTTCGTCCGCGCGTCCCGGCACCCGGGCCAGCACGGTGTCGAAGTAGGTGTCGTGCACCAGCGCCTCGCCCAGTGCGGCGGCGATGGATTGGGCACGGCCATGCACCCGGCGGGCGATGGTGGTCAGTCCGTCGGCGCCGTGGTAGCTGGCGTACATCGCGGCCATCACGGCCAGCAAGACCTGCGCGGTACAGATGTTGCTGGTCGCCTTGTCGCGGCGGATGTGCTGCTCGCGGGTCTGCAACGCGAGGCGATAGGCCGGTGAGCCGTCGGTGTCGACCGAGACGCCGACCAGCCGGCCCGGCAGCTGACGCGCCTGCGCGGCGTGCACCGCCAGATATCCGGCATGCGGACCACCGAACCCCATCGGCACACCGAGTCTTTGGGTGCTGCCGAAGGCCACGTCGGCACCGATCTCGCCCGGCGGGGTGATCAACGTACACGCCAGCAGGTCGGCGCCGATCGCGACCAGCGCGCCCCGCTCGTGAGCCTCGGCCACCAGTGCCGACCAATCCGTGATCCGGCCGCTGGCCCCGGGCAGTTGGGTGATCACGCCGAAGAAGTCGCCGTCCGGCAGGCCGTCACGCAGATCGGCGGTGACGATCTCGATGCCCAACGGCTGGGCGCGGGTGGCCAGCACAGCCGCGGTCTGGGCGAAAATGTCGGCGTCGACGGCCAGCCGGTTGGCCGAACCGCGTGCCGCCCGGTGCATCAGCGTCATCGCCTCGGCGGCCGCGGTGCCCTCGTCGAGCATCGAGGCGTTGGCGATCTCGAGCCCGGTCAAATCGGTGACCATGGTCTGGAAGTTCAGTAGCGCCTCGAGCCGGCCCTGGCTGATCTCGGGCTGGTAGGGCGTGTAGGCGGTGTACCAGGCCGGGTTCTCCATGATGTTGCGCAGCAGAACCGGCGGGGTCAGCGTGTCGTAATAGCCCTGTCCGATCATCGACACCGCCACCGTGTTGGTGTCGGCCAGCGCCCGGAGTTCGGTGATCGCCTCGGCCTCGCTGGCGGCCAGCGGCAGTGCGCTCAGACCCGGCGCGAGACCGCCGTCGGAGAGTTTGTCGAGAATGCCGGCCGGGACGGCCTTGGCGGCCAGCTCGTCGAGCGAGCCGACACCGATCACGTCGAGCATGGCCTCGATGGCCTGGCTGTCCGGACCAATATGACGGGCTGCAAAACTTGATTGGTCGACCATCGGGGCACTCCTGACATCGGCAGAGGGACTATCGGCCCTCTCCCTCTGTCCTTACCCAGTCACGGGCGCCTGAGAGATTCGGCGCGTAGTCCCCCCAGCGCCTTTCCCCATCGGCGGGTGGACCGCTGCGAGCGGCACCGCTTTCCAGAGGCATCGTTACCTTGACGCGGTCCGGGTGCCTGAGAGGTTGACGGAGAGGTGTTGCTCCTTCGGCGTCCATGGCTGGCTGCCACAGAACTCTCCCGCGCGGGCGTGATGCAACCCTTATGTTACCCGTGAGTGAAGCCCGGTACTTGAAATACACCAACTACGCGTGGCGAGTCGGCGAACAGTGCGTTACTAGCCGATCTTGCGGTCGCGATGCTTGCGCCGCGAAGCCAGCTCATCCTCGGGCGCCGCGATCGACTCGCCGCCGTCCGCGCGTTCACCGGGGAAGTCGGCGATGACGCCGGTCAGCTCCCGCATGGCGCCCGACACGGCGATGCCGAACACGCCCTGGCCGCCCTGCAGCAGGTCGACGACCTCTTCGGCCGACGTGCACTCGTAAACGGTGGTGCCGTCCGAGAACAGCGTGATGTTGGCCAGATCCTCAACGCCACGTTGACGCAGGTGGTCGACGGCGACGCGGATGTTGTGCAACGAGATGCCGGTGTCCAGCAGTCGCTTGACGATCTTGAGAACCAGGATGTCCTTGAAGGAGTACAGCCGCTGGCTGCCGGATCCGGCCGCACTGCGAATCGATGGCACTACCAACGACGTGCGTGCCCAGTAGTCCAGCTGCCGGTAGGTGATCCCGGCGATCTGGCAGGCGCTCGGCCCGCGGTAGCCGACCAGCTCGTCCGGCACCGAATCGTCAGGAAACAGGCCGGGCTGCACGGGTCCGCTGGCCACGGTGACGCTCGGTTCACCATTGGTCGCGGCATCGTCAGCAAGGTCCAGCTGTTCTTGACGTGGCTGGTCGCTCACAGTGGTTCCCTCTCGCCGATCGCGCTCTGTCACTAGCTGCGTCCACTGGCTGTCTTCACAGCCACGTTGGCTAAGGCCCGAGTGCTTGAGAGCTTACGCTGTTCGACCACTGTCGTGCCTTAACTCGTCCTCAAAGTATGGCCGCCATAAGGGCAAGGGGCGTGCTATCCATCTGGCGTGTCGACATCACAGTGTCAGATGAGACGGATCCGTGATATCGACGCATCAGCTTAA
Organism: Unio delphinus; assembly: GCA_029339505.1. Classification (NCBI taxonomy): domain Eukaryota; kingdom Metazoa; phylum Mollusca; class Bivalvia; order Unionida; family Unionidae; genus Unio; species Unio delphinus. The sequence continues at coordinate 201,394 of JAQISU010000406.1, forward strand.
CTCCGCGACGGCAATACTTCCGAGCCGCCGTTTCGTGAATGCGCATGTTGCCGGGCCGCCCGGACTACGGGACCTAGGTCGCCTTGAAGTCGTCGGGTGACACGCTGTCGAGAAACTCCTTGAATTTCTCGACCTCGTCCTCGCGAACGGCGGTGTTGGACTCCTCGTCGCCCTCGTCGGGGATCAACAGACCCGCCTGCGCGAGAACGGCCTCCTCGACGTAGATCGGGACGCCGACCCGAAGCGCGATCGCCACCGAGTCCGAGGGGCGCGCCGACACGGTGATGTTGCGGTCGAAGACGAGGTCGGCGTAGAAAGTGCCTTCCTGCAGATCGACGATCCGGACCTCTTTGAGCGAATGCCCAAGTGCGGCAATGAGATCGCGAATCAGATCATGAGTCAGCGGGCGGGGCGGCTCGACGCCTTGTTGTTCGAGCGCAATCGCGGCGGCTTCGGACTGTCCGATCCAAATCGGCAGGTAACGGTCACCGTTGGCCTCGCGCAACAACAGCACCGGCTGGTTCTGCGGCTGCTCGACGCGAATGCCGACAACACGAACTTCACCCATTTGTGTCTGCCCTCCGCACGTGCCGCCGTGTCCGACTTTCACTCGGCGCGACGACCCGGTGGAGCACCATTCCTCTCCGTGTCGCCGAACACCAAGCTGTTGAGGGAAGTCTAGTCCTCAGCGTCGCAGAACGTCGCGAACGGCCGACTTGATCAGCGACGTGTGCAAAGTAATTGCGAGTGCGGCAACCTCGCGCGCCAGGTCGTCGGCGCGATCGCGGGCGCCGGCCTTGTCGGCCTTGACCATCGGCCCGGCGATTTGGGCGATCAGATCGGACTGCCGGTCCGCGGCGGAGCGGAAGGCGCGCAGATGCCGTGGCTCGACGCCGTAGTCGGACAGCGCTCGTGCGCACTGCAAGATCACGACGGTGTGCTCGTCGAAGAAGCCGCCCGGACCGGTGGTGATCACCCCGGCTTTGAGCAGCGCGGTCAGCAGGTCTTCGCCCACACCGGCGCGGTCCAGGAGGTCTTCTCGGCTCAACCGGACGCGGGTGGGTGCCACCGCGGCAGCATCGGATCCGGTATCGGGGGCGGCGTCGCCGTCGGTCACCGAAACCAATCGCGGTACGCCATAAGGTGATCCGAACGGTGGTAGCTCGCCGTCGGGCTGAGCATCCAGCTGCGACCGGATCACCTTCAGCGGCAGATAATGATCGCGCTGCGCGGTGAGGATGAAGCGCAGTCGCGCGCAGTCGTACGCGGTGAATCTGCGGTATCCCGACGCGGCGCGCTGCGGCGTCACCAGTCCCTCTGCTTCCAAGAAGCGAATCTTGGAGATCGTGACATCGGGGAAATCCGGCCTCAACAGGTCCAAGACCGCCCCAATCGACATCCCGGCCAGGGCCGAGCTATCGGGTGCGCTCACTAGCCTCCGGATCCTCCGTCGTCGTCACCTTTGGGTCCCGTCAGGAACACCAAGCGGAACTTGCCGATCTGCACTTCGTCACCGTTCGCCAGCACTGCCGAGTCCACCGGCTCGCGGTTGACGTAGGTGCCGTTCAGGCTACCCACATCGACCACGTGGAATTCGTTGTTTTCCAACCTGAATTCGGCGTGGCGGCGGCTCACCGTGACGTCGTCGAGGAATATGTCGCTGTCGGGATGGCGGCCGGCCGAGGTGATGGCCTGGTCGAGCAGGAAGCGCGAGCCGGCGTTGGGTCCCCGTTTGACGACCAGCAATGCCGAACCCGCCGGCAGTCCCTCGACCCCGGACACCGTGCTCTCTGAGCCCGACTGCGCGGGCGCGTCCAGTTCGTTCAGGAAGTCGGCGCGGAAAACCGAAGTCGTTTCCACGGTGACTTCGTCGGAAGTCTGGTCGTTGTCCATATCCGTCACGCGCTGCTCCTCACTGGCCGCTGTGGCGTTGTCTGACCGGGCCGTTCGGCCGGCTTCCCACTAGGTTTCTTCAACCCTGTATTGCCGATTACTTGCCTTCTAACGCTGTTGTGTTGACCGTACCGCGCGGTGGTTCCGAATGCGCTAGCCACCGGCCGGATCGAACCCCGATCGGTCGGCCGGCCCCCTCTCCCCGGCGCGCAGGGCTGGCAGGGACATTAGCAACCGTCACTCGGTGAGTGTGCGTCGGTAGGCCTCGGCGTCGAGCAACCCAGAAATGGTGGACTCCAAGTCCGAGCCGTCCGAGGCCTGGATATCCAACAGCCAGCCGGCGTCGTAGGGATCGGAGTTGACCAGCTGCGGGCTGCCTTCCAGATCGCCGTTGACGGCAGTCACCGTGCCGGACAGCGGTGCGTACAAGTCGGATACGGATTTCGTCGATTCCACTTCGCCGAACGATTCGCCCGCGGTCACCTCGGTGCCGACGTCGGGCAGCTGGACGAAAACGACGTCGCCCAGTGCCGATTGCGCGAAGTCGGTGATTCCGACCCGCACGGTGTCGTCACCGCTCCGGCGAACCCACTCGTGTTCGGCGGTGTAGTGCAGATCGGGCGGGATTTCGCTCACGGCAATCCTGTTCTATTCGGTATTTCACTTGACGGGCTGAGCGTATTGGTGCGGTTTTGGTTGTCGCAAGGTGGTGACGTCGATGCGGTCGCTCTGCTGCACGGACATCTTCCCGCCGACCCGCTTGATACTGTCCTCGGCGCCGCCGGGAATGTTCATCGCCGCGGCCAGGGTGGGCGGATCGCCAATCGCCAGAATCGAATACGGCGGCGACAACGGCTTGGTGTCGATGGTCAGCGCACCGGGCGTGCCGACCACCCAGGTGTCCACGCCCACCCGCACGGATTGGTGTCCGCCGTTGACCTGGATCGCTTCGGCACCGGCGGCCCGCAACTCGTTGATCACGTCGAGCATGACCTCCGGCGATACCCCGGGACCGGGGTCGTCAATCGTGATCGTGACGCCGGGCCCGGTCGCGCCCACCGCCCCGACCAGGATGGACAGCGCGGCCAACCGGGCTTGCGCACTTTGGATCGCCGCCTGGTCGGTGTTCCCGGACGCCTGCAACGAATTCAGGGTGTTCTGCAGGTCGTTGACTTCGCCGTTCAGCGTGCCCTCGCGCTGGCGCAACGAGTCCAGCAGCACCAGCAGATCCGCGGGGCGCGCCGTGTCCAGCGAGTCACCCGACCGGGTCTGGCGGACCTGGGTGACGATCGCGATGCCGAGGACCAGACAGAGCAGCACCGCCAGCGTTCCGAACATCAGCCGGGACCGCCCGCCGCGCAGCATCCCGGACAACCCGGTCCGGCCCACCGCGCCGATCTCGGGGCGCGGACTCTTGGCGGGCAATTCGTGACGGCCGCGCTGTGCGGCGTCGTCGCCTTCGGATTTGGCGTCGTCGTGCCGCGTTGGGGCATCACGACTTTCGTCGGCCGCGCTGTGCGGCTGGTCTTCGCTCATGCCGACTTCATCTCCCGGTCACGCCCCGAAGAGCCGGCGCCGCAGCGCGGCGGCGTTGCCGAAGATCCGGATACCCAACACGACGATGATGGCCGTGGACAACTGCGTCCCGACGCCCAACTGGTCACCGACGTAGACGATCAGCGCCGCCACAAAGACGTTGAACACGAACGAGATCACAAAGACTTTGGGGTCGAAGATCCGCTCCAGGTAGGCACGCAGTCCGCCGAAGACCGCGTCCAGCGCGGCGACGACCGCGATGGGCAGATAAGGCTGGACGACCTCGGGCACCGCCGGGTGGAAGACCAAGCCCAGCACGATGCCGACCACGAGCGCCGCGATGCCGATCATGCGCGAACTTTTCTCACTAGGGCCCAATCTGTTTGGCGAACTTGACTTCCCGGACCGATCCGGCCGGCAGCGAGAGACCATCGGCGACGTTCACCGCGATGCCGACACCGTAGGAGAGTTCCAGCAGCCTCAGGCGCTGCATTCCGGGACTGGTCTCGAACACGTCGCGCATCGCGTTCGGCGGCCCGATCGCGAGGATCGTGTACGGGCTACTGGTGGGGTTGTTGTCGACCAGGATCGCTCCCCCGGCCTGGCGGATCGTCACATTCGGTCCGATCCGTACCCCGCCGACCGAGATCGCCTCGGCGCCACTGGCCCACAACGAGTTGACCACGAGCTGCAGATCGCGGTCGAGGATGATTTGCCGGCTCCCGTTCACCCGCTGCTTGGACACATCGGAAAGATTCGGGCTGGCACCGGGATCGGTCACTTTCACGGTCAGTCCAGGACCGATGATCGCTGTGCTGGCCGCGGCCAGGCCGAGGCTGTCCAGGCGGCTCAGCAGCCGCTGGCCCTCGGCGTCGTCCGCCAGCGCGAGTCGCTGAACGTCGTCGACTTGCCGCGACAACTTGCTGCGCTGCTGGGCCAATTTCGTGTCGGATTCCTCCGTCGACCGCACGCTGCGCGCCAGCAGCTGCTGAGCCGTGCGGACACCGGGTTCCACCGAACGGGCTTGAGCGACCGCTGCGGCGAAGACCATCGCGACCAGCATGGCGGCCAGGGCCTGCCAGAGCCAGCCGAAGACGCGGCTCCGACCGCGCTGCTGCGTGGTTTCGGCGGCGCGCCGCTCGGCCGCCGCGGCGTAGCCGGGGTCCAGATGCTCCGACAGCAGCGCGCGCAGCAGCGACGGAACCGGGATCAGCGTCGGGCCCGCGGCGGCGTGCGCGCTGCGGCCCGCGTTGGGGTCGTAGCCGCCGAGCATGCGATCCGGTTCAGGCATGCTCACCCACCTTGGGCATTCGGCGCATCACCAAAACCATCTGGACCGCGTACAGGACGAACGACCACAGGTAGGCGTACATACCCCAGATCAGAAAGCCCCAACCGCAGGCACCGATCACCCGGCTCCACAACGCATCCCACGTTCCGAGCAACACCAGCGGAAAGCCCGACATCAGGGCGAAGGTCGCGGCCTTGCCGACGTAGGTCACCGGCAACGCCGACAGTCCTCGACTGCGCAGCAACGGCAGCGTGGCGGCCAGCAGTCCGTCGCGCACCAGCAGCGTGATGACGAACCACCACGGCACGATGCCGCTCAGCGCCAGCACGACGGGCACGGTCACCATGTAGAGCCGATCGACCGCGGGGTCCAGCAGGACCCCGAGCCGCGACGATTGGTTCAGGGTGCGCGCGATCTTGCCGTCGGCCCAGTCGGAGGCGCCGCTGAACATCAGGATCGCGACCGCCCAGCCATTGGCGTGGGCGAACATCAGCACATAGATGAAGACCGGGATGAGCACCAGGCGAAGGGCGCTCAACAGGTTGGGCACTGTCAGCACCCGGTCTGGCGGAACCGGCTCCATGAGCCGTGACATTAGCCCGGTGCCGATGCGGTCCGCATCGCGGGACGAACCGCGCGAGGCGGTCTAGCGGAATACCCCGGGCAAGCTCAGGGTGGACAGCGTGTCGTCGGACAACGGGTTGTCGTTGACCATGTATGTCCACGTCGACGTCGGTCGTGCCAGCTTGGACAGATCCAGGCCCGGCTCCTCTTCGAGAACGTTCGCCGTCTCGAAGGTCTGCTGCGCCGCCTCGATCGCATCGGCGGCCAGCGACGCGAACGCGTCGACGGCCATCCGGTGAAATTCGTCGAGCGGGTTCTGCCGGCCCAGCGCGCGCAGATGGATGCTCTCGCGGATGTCGGCCAGGTAGGCCAGGTGGTCGGCCCAGCCGCGGTCGAGGTGATACAGCATGATCTGCCGGCAGATCGTCTCGAGCCGCTCTTCGGAGATGCCGTCGGTCTCGGCCAGCTCCTCGTAGCGCTTGGGCGCCAGCCCTTCGAGCTCTTCGCGCGCAGTGGCGGTGCGCAGCAACGTGTTTCGGCGATCCACGATGATGGCGCGCTGCTGGGCGATCAGCTGGTTGTAGCGCCAGGTGTTCGCGTGGACGTCCAGCAGCCGGCCCTCGGCGACGCGCTGCGCGTGATCCAGCAGGCCGTTGGTCTTCGGGCTGAGGATCTTGCCGTCCTCGTCGGTCTGCTCGGGCAGCTTGTTGCGGTCCAGGTTGGCCGCGACGACGTCGTCCTCCCAGCTGGAGAAGAACACCGACGAGCCGGGGTCGCCCTGGCGTCCGGCGCGGCCGCGCAACTGGTTGTCCAGCCGCTCGGTGTGATGGCGGCGGTGCCGACGACGTGCAGCCCGCCCAGCTCGGCGACCCGGTCGTGATCGGCCTCGTCGGATCCGCCGAGCCGGATATCGGTGCCCCGCCCGGCCATTTGGGTGGACACCGTGACCACGCCGTGCTTGCCGGCCTCGGCGATGACCTCGGCTTCCTCGGCGTCGTTCTTGGCGTTGAGCACGACGGCCTTGACACCGCGGCGCACCAGGCGCTCGTGCAGTTCCTCGGACTCGGCCACGTCGCGGGTACCGACCAGCACCGGCTGCCCGGTCTCGTGCACCTCGGCGATGTGGTCGACGATCGCGTCGTTCTTGGCCGCGGCCGTGACATACACCCGGTCGGACTCGTCTTCGCGAATGTTGGGCTCGTTCGACGGAATTGGCGAGACACCCAGCTTGTAGAACTGGCGCAGCTGCTCACCCGCGGCCAGCGCGGTGCCGGTCATGCCGCACACCGTCGTGTAGCGGTTAATCAGCGCCTGCACCGTGATGGTGTCGAGCACCTCGCCCGTCTCGGTGGTCTCGATGCCCTCCTTGGCCTCGACGGCGGCCTGCAGGCCGTCCGGCCAGCGCTGCAGCTGCGCGATGCGGCCGCGGGAGGAGTTGATCAGGTGCACGGCGTCGTCGCGGACGATGTAGTGCACGTCGCGGTGCAACAGCACGTGGGCGTGCAGCGCGACGTTCACCTCGGTCAGCGTGGTGACGACGTGTTCCTCGGAGTACAGGTCGATACCGCCGAGCGCCTTCTCGACCTTGCGGGCGCCGGCATCCGTCAGGTGCACGTTGCGGCTGTCGGAGTCGGTGTCGTAGTCGGTGTCCGGGGCGAGCTCGCCCACCAGCTTGATGATCTCGAGCCGCGGCGTTTCCCGGTGTGTGGTGCCGGCCAGCACCAGCGGCACCAGCGCCTCGTCGACGAGCACGGAGTCGGCCTCGTCGATAAGGGCCACATCGGGATTCGGCGAAACCAGGTCGTCGACGTCGGTGACCAGCTGATCCCGCAACACGTCGAAACCGATCTCGTTGACCGAGGCGTAGGTGACGTCGCAGTCGTAGGCTGCGCGGCGCTCTTCGCTCGTCGACTCCGCGGTGATCCAGCCGACCGTCAGCCCCATGGCCTCCAGCAGTGGGCCCATCCATTCCGCGTCGCGGCGGGCCAGGTAGTCGTTGATCGTGACCACATGGACGTGCCGGCCGGCGATGGCGTATCCGGCGGCCGCGATCGCGCCGGCCAGGGTTTTGCCCTCACCGGTCGCCATTTCGATCACGTCGCCGTCGAGCATGCGCAGCGCGCCCAGCAACTGAACGTCGAACGGCCGCAACCCCGTTGACCGCTCCGCGGCTTCCCGGGCGATCGCCAGGAACTGCGAGATGTCCTCGGAGTCCGCCAGATCGTCGAGGTTGAGCAACCCGGTCGCCTTGCGCAGCTGGTCGTCCTTCAGGTCGGCGGCCTTCTCGTCGTAGTCGGACGAGTCGGTGACCTGGGAGAGAGAGCGCGAGCGGTTCTTTTCCGCTGCTCAGAGGCGGCCCGGTTGGGGTGCGGCGTGGTCTTTGGCACAGGTCAACGGTACGCGGTGAGCTGCACAGCTCCGGTTAGGCCAGGTTCGATCGGCGCGGAGATAGGCGACGGTCGGGGTCGGTCAGCACATGACGACCCGCGGGGCAGGCCGCTGGCAAAAGGAGCGTTCCAGCGCGGGCCGCAGCTCGACGGGCGCCGACACCAGCTCGCCGTGGCCGCCCAGGGCCCGGACCACCTCGTCGTAGCGGGTGCCAGGACCGCAGCTCCGCCACCACCGAGTAGCCGTAGATCGCCTCCATCGGATGCTTCTCCAGCGCCCAGATTCCGTTGTTGCCGATCACCGACACACGACCGGCACCTGGTGACGCACCAGCGTGTCCCACTCCATGCCGCTGAAGCCGAAGGCGCCGTCGCCCTCGCAGCAGCACGACCTGGCGCTCCGGGTGGGCCAGCTTGGCCGCCAGCGCGTAGCCGTGACCCGAGCCCAGACAGCCGAACGGGCCACTGTCCACAGCCAGCAGCCCGGCTGATAGCTGTCGATCACCCGGCCCGCGTAGGAACCGAAATCGCCGGCGTCGATCACCACGATGGGCGTCGCGGTCCAGCATCGGCGCCAGTTCGGCGTACACCCGCATCGGGTGTAGCGGGATTCGGCCGTCGGCGAGGTCCGCCGCTTCCTGATCGCGCGCGGCGGTCTCCGCGAGTGCGCAGCGCCTCGATCCAGTCGCCGTGGAGTCGTCGCCGCGCTCGGCCCGGTCAGCGCCGAGAGGATGCCGGTCAGGTCGCCGTAGAGGCCCGCGGCGATCGGTCGGGGATGCTCCCGCTCGGGTTCGACCCGATCCGCGACGATCAGCTGGGTCTGCGGCCCGAACACCTTGCCGAAGCCGAGCCGGAAATCCATCGGCACGCCGACGACGAGGGCGACGTCGGCCTCGCCCAGCGCTTTCGACCCGCGCCCGCGAGAAACGCCAACGAGTGATCGGCGGGCACACACGCCGCGGGCCATGCCGTTCATCAGCACTCGGATCCGCCGCGCCTCGGCCAGCCGCAGCAGCGCGCCGCCTCGGCGTGTCCCCACCAGACGTTGGTGCCGGCCATGATCACCGGCCGCTGCGCCGATGCCAGCAGGCTGGCGGCGCGGTCCAGCGCGTTGCCGTCGGGCGCCTGCGGTGGTGGCGGCTCGGACAGCGCGCCGGGACGGCCGTCTCGTCTCGGAGACGGCAAACACGTGATCCATCGGAAAGTCGACGAAACCCACACCCGAGGGCGCGCCGACCGCGGCGCACAGCGCCTGGTCGACAAGCCGGCCCGTGTCGGCGGCCGGACTGCGCGGTGGCCGCAAAGCGCGCCAACGGTGCCACGAACGGCACGTGGTCGATCTCCTGCAGCGACCCCTGGCCCCAGCGCCCGGCGGGCGCCCGCCCACCGAGCACCACCAGCGGTGACTGATTTTGCTGCGCGGCCGCCATCGCGCTCATGCCGTTGGTGACGCCGGGACCCGCGGTGAGCGCGGCGACGCTGGGCACCCTGGTCACCTTCGACCAGCCCTCGGCGGCGAACGCCGCGGTCTGCTCGTGGCGGGTGTCGATCAGTCGGATGTCCTCGTCACGGCAGCCGTCGTACAGGGAGAACAGGTGACCGCCGGACAGGGTGAAAAGGGTGTCGATCCCGCTGGCCCGCAGGCGCCGGGCGATCAGCCGGCCGGCATGGACGATCTGGCTGGACGGAGCGTCGATGCTCATCCTGGCAGCCTAACCGCCGGTCTCGGGTACCTTCGCGGGGAAGCATTCGCCACGAGGCTCCTCAGGATGCCTCGATAGCAAGGAGACGTCGAAGTTGGGTCCCACGCTATTCAAGCCATCCATCGACTGGTCGTCGGCACTTGCGGACTCGCTGCAGTGGGTCGCCATCGCCTGGGCGATCGCCGCAGTCACTGTCATCGTCGTGCTGGCCGCGTTCAGATATTTCACGCCCTGGGGCCGTCAGTTCTGGCGGATCACCCGCGGCTACTTCGTCGGCCCGGCCAGCGTCAAGGTGTGGCTGCTGCTCGGGGTACTGCTGCTGTCGGTGCTGCTTGCCGTGCGGCTCACCGTGCTGCTCAGCTACCAGGGCAACGACCTGTACACGTCGGTGCAGATCGCGGTCCAGGGGTTGGCCGCGGGCGATGACACGGTCAAACAGTCTGGTATTGACGGCTTTTACATGTCGCTCTGGATTTTCTGCCTGCTGGCCACGCTCTACGTCGTCCGATTCATGATCGACATCTACATCACCCAGCGGTTCATCATCTCCTGGCGCATGTGGCTGACCGCCCACCTCACCGACGACTGGCTGGAGGGCAGGGCCTATTACCGGGACCTGTTCATAGACAACACCATTGACAACCCCGACCAGCGTATCCAGCAGGACATCGACATCTTCACCGCCAACGCCGGTGGAACCCCCAACAACCCGTCCAACGGCACGGGCAGCACGTTGCTGTTCGGTGCCGTCAGCGCGGTCGCTTCGGTGATCTCGTTCGCCGCGATCCTGTGGAACCTGTCCGGGGACCTGACCCTGTTCGGCATCACGTTGCCGCGGGCCATGTTCTGGACAGTGCTGGTCTACGTGCTGATCGCGACGGTTGTCGCGATTTGGCTTGGGCGCCCGCTGATTTGGCTGAGCTTCAACAACGAGAAGCTCAACGCCGCGTTCCGTTATGCCCTGGTGCGGTTGCGCGACGCCGCCGAAGCGGTCGGCTTCTACCGAGGCGAGCGGGTCGAGCGGGCGCAACTGTGGCGGCGCTTCACGCCGATCATCGAGAACTACCGCAAGTTCGTCCGCCGGAGCATCATCTTCAACGGCTGGAACTGGTCGGTATCACAGGCGATTGTCCCGCTGCCGTGGATCATTCAGGCACCGCGGTTGTTCACCGGCAAGATCAACTTCGGCGACGTCGGCCAGACCGCGACGGCATTCGGCAACATTCACGACTCGCTGTCGTTCTTCCGGAACAACTACGACGCGTTCGCGTCGTTCCGGGCCGCCATCATCCGTCTGCACGGGTTGGTCGACGCCAACGCCCAGGGTCGCGCGCTGCCCGCGGTGCTGGTCAAGCCGAGCCAGGACAAGGCCGTCGAGCTGGCCGGCATCGAGGTCCGCACACCCGCCGGAGATCAGCTGATCGACTCGCTCGACATCGAGCTGGACAGCGGCGACTCGCTGGTGATCACCGGCCGCTCGGGTGCCGGCAAGACGACCCTGCTGCGTAGCCTCGCCGAACTGTGGCCGTATGCCTCCGGAACCCTGTGCCGTCCCGACGGCGACAACGCGACGATGTTCCTGTCGCAGTTGCCGTACGTGCCGCTGGGCAGCCTGCGCGGCGTGAGTGTGCTACCCGAATTCGCCGGGACGATGTCACCGACCGGTGAACTGACATGACGTGCTTGACCAAGGTGGCGCTGGCCCCGCTGATCCCCCGGCTGGACGAGGAACACGACTGGGCCAAGGTTGCTCTCGCCGGGTGAGCAGCAGCGCGTGGCGTTCGCGCGGATTCTCCTCACCAAGCCGAAAGGCACGTCTTCCTCGACGAGTCGACCTCCGCACTCCGACGAGGGACTGGATGTTCGCGCTGTATCAGCAGCTGCGCACCCGAGCTACCGGAGTGCGTCGTGGTCAGCGTCAGCCAATCGCCACACCGTCGAAGCAGCATCACGAGCAGGAGCTGCAATTACTCGGGGCTCGGCCGCTGGCAGCTCGGACCGATCGGCCAGGAGCCGGCGACGGTTTTAGCGGCTATTTACGACCTGCTCAGCCGCGTGCGTTCCGGCGCGGCGGCGAAGAACGAACCCTCACCCAGCTGGGTGCCGCTGGCGTAGCCTTGCCGTCTGGGCGATGTTGGACGCACACGCCGCGACCGCATACAGGCCGGGCACCGGCGTGCCGTCTTCGCGCAGCACCTCACCGTCCCACCGAGGTGGGTCAGCCCGCCCATCGTGAATCCCGAGTACATGGCCCGACCGAGCGATAGGTCGAACACCGCCCAGGGCCCATTGTCTTGCGCCGCAAGGTATTCCGGCTGCTTGTGGAAATCCGGGTCTTCGCCCTTGGCCGCGAACTCGTTGTAGCGGTCCAGCGTCGCGGCGAGGTTGCCGCTCGGAATGCCCAACGCTTCTTCCAGTTCGGCGATCGTCTCGTAGCCGTCGAGGAATTTGATCAGCGGCATTTCGGGCATCTCGGTGTGTGCCTCGTCGACGATCAGGTACGCGGTCTGCTCCGGCTGCTCGAGCACGAAAGCCGAGGTGCGCGAATGGTAGGAGTCCTCGGTGACAAAGCGCTTGCCGTCCTTGTTGACGATCACACCGGTCAGCAGGATCGCCGGCGGATACGCCGCCGCGGTGATGAACAAGTCGTTCATGTTCTTGGCGACTCCGCCCGCCGAGACGCCCATCCGGATGCCCAGCCCGTCGTCGTTGGGGTTGCCCAGGATGTAGGGCGCGACGGTGCCGTGGTGCTTGGTCTTGCGCTCCTGAGCCAGCGCGGGGGTGTACTCGGCGACCATCTCCTGATTCATCACGAAGCCCCCGGCGGCAATGATCACCGACTTTGCCTTGATCGCACCGGTTTCGGTGAAGTGCTTCCACGCGACGCCGACCACCGCACCGTTGTCGTCGACGACGAGGTTGGTTGCCCCGGTCTCGTAGCGCACCTGCACGCCCAGGTCGGCGGCGCGCTTGACCAGTAGATCGATGACCATCGCGGCACCACCCAATTCGCCGGGCACCGGCACCGAGTGCCCGCGCGCCGCGGGGCTTGGCCTGTTCGCAGAAGGGCCACACCTTCTCGTTGCCGGTGTAGCTCAGACCCTCGGTCCCCGGCGGAACGACGACTTTGCCCGGGTAGTAGCTGCGCTCGAACTGGAAACCCAGATCCTCCAGCCAATCGAAGTGTTCGACGCTGCCGTCGCAATACGCGCGAATCTTCTCGAGGTCGGGCTCGCGGGACACCCGCGACCAGGTACTTGTACATCTCCTCGGCGGAGTCGTCCTGCCCGGTGGCCTGCTGGACCGCGGTGCCGCACCCAGATAGAAGTGGCCGCCGGCCATCGACGACGTCCCACCCGCCGCGGCCGCGCGCTCGAGCACCAGCACCCGCGCACCGGCCGCGGCCGCGCTGACGGCCGCACAACCACCGCCGATGCCGAAGCCGATCACCAGCACGTCGACGTCGTCCGACCAGGACGTCACTGTGTCCGCGCTGACCGTTGCTGGGATCTCGGTGCTCACCCTTGCTCCTGTTTGATGTAGTCGTAAAACGCCCGCATCTCGGGCGAGATGTAGGCGATCTCCACGAACGGCACCGCCGCCTGTGGTGCCGCGAGGTAAGCGAATTGGATTCCGCCGGGCATCACGCCCTGCTGCACCACCTCGGCGCCGTGGTTGGCGGCGTCGGCCAGCGCCGCATCGAATTGCTCGGGGCTTTCGGCCTCCATGCAGATGTGGTGCAGACCAGGTCCGGAGTCACGAAGAAATTCACTATAGACGTTCTCCCCGCTGACCGGTTCGATCAGCTCCAGCTGCATGTCGCCGAGATAGCTCAGGAAGATGCTGGCGACGAAGTCGGCCGGCTTGCCACGGTAGCTACAGCTGTCGGAGCAAAGTGCACTTCGGGTATCCGCACCCACTTCCGGGCGCCTAACAGGCCGGTGAGAGCCGTTTCGGTGGCATCCAGATTCCGGGTGACCCAGGCGATCTGTATCGGCGATTGAACTTCAAGCGTCATCGATTGGCAGGATAGCCCAGTCGGTCGGCCCCCAGAAAGGGCCAGAAATTCTTTGCCGTAATTGGACACCCGGCGCCCGGAAACGCCGGGTGAACACGTTCTAATTCGGGCCCCGGCCTGTTGCGTCAGTGCCGGGCGAGCACATCTACCAGTAGGCCCAGCTGGGAATCGAAGACAGCTTCCGGTCGGTGACGGTGTCGGCGCCGTACTGTCCGAACACCTCGAGGTTGATCGCCCCCAGCACCCCGGCCCAGAACAAAAAGCACTTGGCGATCACGGCGTCGTCGCCGGGGAAAGCCGAACTCCTGCCGAATTCGGTCGAAGTCCGATGACATCGGTTGCGGGACAACAGTATTGGTGAGCCTGATATCTCCAGTGGTGATTCCGGCGGCGGATGGGCGTCGAAGATTGCTCCCACCACCCGGGTGCCGACTCCGACGGTGCGCGCGGCAGGGGCGTGATATCCGGGGACCGGGCTGCCGTACAGCAGCGCCCAATTGCGCGGGATGCTCCACCGCCCAGCGCCAGCGTGGCCCGGGCGATCGCGATGACGTCGTGACTCCACAGCTCGTCGGCGGGAGTCGCGGGCCCGGTCCACCGCGTTGGCCAGGTCCGAATAGCGTCGATCAGCAGCAGGGTGAGCAGTTCGTCGACGACTGGACACGTACCGGTACACCGCCGAGGAGACCATGCCCAGGTCGCGCGCTATCGCGCGGCAGCGACAGCCCGGCCGCGCCGCGATCGACCAGATGGCGACGGCCCAGCCTCCGACGATGCGCTCCTCGATCTGTTCCCGCGACTCCTGGCGTTTGCCCACGTAGTCAGTCTGACACAAACCGAGATCACCGCTCTTGCTTTTGGGTCGGGTGTTGTGCCATTGTGACCAAGCAAAGAGAGCACTGCTCTCAAGTTTTGGAAGGCCGGCCGAGAGGATCCACGATGTCCACGCGTTACGAAGAACCCAACCGCGTCGCCCGCGCCGGTAACGCCGTGATCCGCTGGCTCGCCGACCTCGGCATCAGCATCGCCGGAACTCGGTCGCTGCGGGTGCGCGGGCGCAAGACGGGAAAGCAGCGCGCCGTGGTGATCAACCTGTTGACCATCGACGGCGTGGACTACCTCGTTTCGCCGAGAGGCAACACCCAGTGGGCACGCAATGTCAGGGCGGCGGGGCGTCGTCGAAGTGGGGCCGCGGCTGGCGGCGGCGATGCCTCGCTGCCACCGAGGTCGACGACGCGGCCAAACCCGACTTGTTGAAGCGTTACCTCGAGAAGTGGTACTGGCAGGTCAAAGGCTATGTCGCGGGCCTGACCCCGGATTCCAGCGACGACGAGTTCCGGGCCGGCGCCCCGTCGATACCGGTGTTCGCGCTCCGGCCGCAGTGACGTCCGCTAGCCGGGGTTGACCTGCCCGGCCATGTCCTGTGAACCTGTTCCGAGGTAGACCGCCAGGAGACCGCCGCGGGAAAGTCGCCCCACATGCTGTTGAAGATCCCGACGATCTGCCCCGGGCCCGCGGCGGGGGCCAGGTACACCGGCCCGCCCGAGTCGCCGGGATGGCTCTGGACACCGTGCGACATGGTGAACCCAGCCGTTGTTGACGGCTTCGACGGTGCCGCAGGTTTCACCGGTGGAGACGCCGAAGTGGCAGACCGCCTGCCCGGGCTGCAGTGCCACGTTCGGGCTCGAGACCAGCGGACGCCCGCCCGGCAGGATGTTGTTCAGCGGAATGTCGGGATCCAGCGCGATCACCTCGTAGTCGCTGATCGCCTGGTCGACGGCGACGGTCGAGCCGCTGGGCGTGTCGTCGCGGAAGGTCGCGAGATGGCCGATCGGGTTGCGGTTCCGGTCGGTGACGATGTTTCCGGTGTGCTGCGGCAGTGCCCCGCGGTGTAGGCGATTCTCGCGGCCTGATCGACGTAGCCCAGCGTGCACAAGCGGTTTTCCTGCAGGATCTCCATACCGGGAGACACCACTACCGAATCTGCGTGCGCCGGTGGCATCCGGCAAACCAGGCGTTGACGGCCACGGCGGCGATAGCCGCGGCCAGGACGCGAAGTGCCATGCGATACACCATGGACGGACTCCGTTCCGTCAAGGTCGGCATGTGCTCCGACCACAAGTTGAGATTACGTCGTTACTGTTTCGACATCGACCGATTCGCGGCCGGCGTTACATCGACGAGGCGAGCCGTATCGAATCGTGGGTCACGGCAGCCGGGCGCGGAGTCCAGCCCGGCGGTCCGAATACAAAGGCCAGGCGGTCGCGAAGCCGCCGCGCCGAGCGCCAGTCGCGCGCGATCGCGACGTATTCACGCGTCTGCAGGTTCCAGATGTTGAAGGTGTCCACCTGCTTGGTGAGGCCGTAGTGCGGGCGGAACACCTCGGCCTGAAAACTGCCGAACAGGCGGGTCCCAGATGATGAAGATGCCGCCGTAGTTCTTGTCCAGGTACACCTGATCCATCCCGTGGTGCACCCGGTGGTGCGACGGTGTGTTCAAGACGAACTCGAACGGCCGCGGCAGCTTGCCTACCCGCTCGGTGTGCACCCAGAACTGGTAGATCAGGTTCAGCGACCAGCTGAAGAACACCATCCACGGCGGAAGACCCAACAGCGGCAACGGAATCCACAGCAGGATTTCGCCGCTGTTGTTCCACTTCTGGCGCAGCGCGGTCGCGAAGTTGAAGTACTGGCTGGAGTGATGGGCCTGGTGGGTGGCCCAGATCAGCCGCACCCGGTGCGCCATCCGGTGGTAGGCGTAATAGAGCAGGTCGACGCCCAGGATCGCGATGACCCAGGTGTACCACTTGCCCGGCGAGAGGTGCCATGGCGCCAGATAGGCGTAGATGGCGGCATAGCCGAGCAGGGCCAGGGTCTTCCAGGCCGCGGTGGTGGCCACTGAGACCAGCCCCATCGAGATGCTGGCCATCGAGTCGCGGGTGAGATAGGCGCCGGACGCCGGCCGTTCGGCCGCCTCGAGGCGCTCCAATTTGCGCGCCGCCGTCCACGTCGAGCGTCAGCAGCAGCAGGAAGAATGGGATCGCGAACAGCACCGGGTCCCGCAGCTGCGGGGGTAACGCGAGCCAGAACCCGGTGACGAATGCACACCGATAGATTACGGCCATCGGTCCAGCAGTTGTCCCAGTCCGTCATGAGGTGGTGAGGGCGTGACCGCCGTGATCGTCATCGGTTCCGGGTTTGCCGGGCTGTGGGCGGCACTCGGCGCTGCCCGCCGGGTGGATGAGCTCGCGCCGGGCGCCGTCGACATCACCGTGCTGAGCGCTACCGGATTCCACGACATCCGGGTCCGCAACTACGAGCCCGATCTGAGCGCCTACCGGATCCCGCTCGCCGACCTCCTCGATCCCGCCGGGGTGGCCCACGTCGTCACCGAGGCGACCGCGATCGACGCCGGCGCCCGCACCGTGGCCACCGCCGACGGTTCGGCCTACGGCTACGACCGGTTGGTGCTGGCGTCGGGCAGCCGAGTGGTCAAACCCGCCGTACCCGGCCTGCGGGAATTCGGTTTCGATGTCGACACCTATGACGGCGCCGTCGCACTGCGCCGACATCTGCACCGGCTTGCCGACGCTCCCCCGGCGCCCGCCGCCGCGACGGTGGTGGTGGTCGGGGGCCGGACTGACCGGCATCGAGACGGCGTGCGAGCTGCCGAACCGGGTTGCGCGCGTTGCTCTCTCGAGGACACCCCCGCGTGATTCTCGTCGACCGCAACCCGCTGGTCGGCTCCGACATGGGTTCCTCGGCCGGCCAGTGATCGAAAAGGCATTGTCGGACAACGGAATTGAGACGCGGACGGGAGTTAGCGTCACCGCGGTCAGCCAGAGCGGCGTGTCGCTGTCCTCGGGTGAGCAGCTGGAGGCGGCCACGGTCGTGTGGTGTGCCGGCATGCGGGCCAGCTCGCTGACCGAGCAGCTATCGGTCGAGCGCGACGGCGCGGGCCGGGTACCCGTCGACGACTACCTCCGGGTAATCGGCGTCAATTCGATCTTCGCCGCGGGCGACGTCGCGGCGGCGCGCATGGACGACGAGCACCTGTCGGTGATGTCGTGTCAGCATGGGCGGCCGATGGGGTCGTTACGCCGGCTACAACGTGATCAGTGAGCTGTGCGGCGAGCCGATGCTGGCCCTTCGAATCCCTTGGTATGTAACCGTTCTCGATCTGGGACCGGCCGGCGCCGTCTACACCGAAGGGTGGGATCGGCTGGTGGTCTCGACGGGCGCGCAAGCCAAGGCCACCAAGCAGACCATCAACTCCCGGCGGATCTATCCCCCACTGACCGGGATTCGCGCGGACCTGCTGACCGCGGCCGCACCGGAGCTACAGGCCCGGCCGTAGCCGAATCCCGGTCATTCGGACTGCGAATCGTCACCGGCATACCACTGCACCGCCCGAACTCCGGGCTGCAGGGACAGCTCGGCGACCAATCGCTCGAGCTTGGCTGGCGTATGACCATCCACGAGAAGGTGTGCGGTCAAAGTGATCTCGTCGTCGGTGGCCTGCCCGGTGTGGATGCCGCGCAGCGTGAGGTCGTTGCTGCTGGCGTGCTGGACCAGTTGAGCGCGGGCGTACTTCTCGGACTTCGGGCGACAGATCGCCTGCACCAGAAAGGGTTGACGGCCTTCGTCTTCCTCCGCGTCGTTGTCATGGTCGATCGCCCGGCCCAACGGGCGGCCCACCAGGTGGATGGTGAGGACGGCGCCGGTGGCGATCAACGTGAAGAGCAGGTTCCCGGAGGCGGCCAGCACACCGATCGCCGCCGAGCACCACAGGGTGGCGGCGGTATTGAGGCCCCGCACGTTGACGCCCTCGCGCAGGATCACCCCACCACCGAGGAACCCGATACCGGACACCACGTAGGACGCGACGCGGGTGGGGCTGCTGTCCTGGGTGGCAACCGCGTACAGCACGAACAACGTCGCACCCGCAGCGACCAGCGCGTTGGTCCGCAGCCCGGCCCGCCGCGCTCGCCATTGCCGTTCCATACCGACCAGGGCGCCGCAGCCCACCCCGACGCCCAGTCGGAGCGCGAAATCGGCGACGCTCAGCGTTTGCGTCATACCGGACTCCTTCCCCCGACGGACCCCCCGGCCCTGCGGCTATACCGGCAGCGGCCAGCCAACCACGCTCAGGTGAACAGTAGATGGCTACTTCCGCGCGGCCGGATCGCCGACCGTCGCTACTGCTCTGCCGGCCGATTGTTGATGAGCTGCTGCGGGCAGTAATACTTCGCCGCGATCCCGACGAACAGGGTGGCGTGATCAGTGGTCAATCCGGGGTTATCCTTTTGCAGATTTTGAATGAGCTCCGGCCCCGGTTTGCCCGCGCCCATCCACCCGCACACCGCTTTGCCGAAAGCGATGGCCTGATTCGTATTGGTGTAGCGGATGCCCGCGCCACGGACGGTCGCCAGGAAGCCTGCGTCGTCCGGGGACCCGACAGGATCTGCGTGCGCCGTTGAGGCGAGGGCGATCGCGGTGCAAAGGCCGAGCACGGCCGCAACGATAGCCCGCCCCACGACTCAGGCCTTCGAAAGTTGGTGGGGGCAATAGAATTTCGCCGAGATCAAGGCGAAGTCCGATGCCATCTCCATACTCATTCCGGGGTTATGGTTTTTCACGTCGTGCACCAGCTCCAGGCCCGATTCGCCGTTGTTCAAGAGCGAGCACACCGCCCTGCCCGCCGTAACGGCCGAACTCTCGTTGGAAAAGCTGAAGCCGGCTTGGCGCAGCGTAGCCAGGAAGGCCCCGTCGTCACCGTCGGGCTCGGGCACTGGTTCGGCGTACGCCGGTGCCGCGAGGCCCATCATCGCGAACACACCGAGTACCGCGAGTAGCCGTTTCATCGAATACCTTCTTTCGTGCTGCGCCAAATTACTGAATTAGGTTGTTCCTCAACCTAATTGCGCATCTTCGGAAGGGATGGCCTTGGACTTGCCCTTCTTCAGATGCACCGCGTGGATGCCCGGCTTCTTGGCCAGCTGCTCGAGCAGCGCGTCGAGACCTTTCTCGTCGACATTGTGATGTTGCACGGTTTCGGGTTTCTCCGAAATCTGTGCCACCAAACGTTTCAGGTGTTCCGGCGAGTTCTTGTCTTTGAGGTCTTTGAGCGGTTTCATCCGGTTGCGGATGCTGGCGTTTACCACGGTGGGACCTCCAGCGCCCATCGCGCTGCCCAGCATTCCCGCCATCCCCAGCGAGCTGAAGAGGCTTCCCTCGCTGAGCGCCGCCGCCGGGATGGCCTCCGGCCCGGCGGCCGTCAAGGCGGCCGCCACCGTCCTGATCGCCGGCGTCGACGAGGCCCAGCTGGGCGGAACCGTCAGCGATCCGACCAGCGTGCCCCGAGCGAAACCCGCCGTAGGCGAGATCGCGTCGAACAGGGTGCCCCGGGTGAAGCCCAACGCGCCCAGACCAGCTCCCAGCGCGTCTTTGGGGAGTGCGCCGTACGCCACCGGAGGTGCGAACTTGAGCCATTGCGACACGGGGAAGTTGATCAGCAGCCCGATGTCGTTGAACCCGGTGGTAAAGCTCAGTGGACCCTTGACGGCGGTGAAAAGGGCGTTAACCCACGCCGATCCGTTGGGCCCCAAGGCCGAGTTGAAGAGCCCGTTGATGAAGTTGGTGTACGCGGTGGCGAGCTGGGAGAGAAAATCCAGCGGGCCACTCGCGGTCGCGCTGGCGGCCGCCGCGGTTGGTGCGGCCGCCGCTTGCATCGCTGTGCCTTCGGGGTTGGTGGTCTGAGGCGCCTCGGTGAACGGCGTCAACTCGGACGCCGTCGCCGACGAGGCGAAGTAGGTGTCCATCGCCTCGCCGTCCTGGGCCCACATCTCGCCGTACTGCGCCTCGGTGGTCGCGATCTCCGCGGTGTTCTGTCCGAACAGATTGGTCGCCATCAACTGCGTGAGTAATTCACGGTTGGCCGCGATCAGCGGCGGAGGGACGTGCGCGGCGAACGCCGTTTCGTACGCGGCGGCCGCCTCCGTCAGTTGGGCCGCGGTCTTGGCGGCCTGGGCCGCGGTTTGCTGCATCCACGCCACGTAGGGCGCGGCCGCGGCCGCCATGGCCAGCGACGACGGGCCCACCCATGCGCCACCGGTCAGATTCGAAATCACCGACGAATAGGCGGTCGCCGCGGACTGCAATTCGGCGGCCAGGTTCTCCCAGGCCGTCGCCGCGGTCACCAACGACTCCGCTCCCGGACCGCTGTACATCCGGCCCGAATTGAACTCCGGTGGAAAGGCTCCGTAAAACATCGTTTAGTCCTCCAGCTCCGGGATGACGATGATGGTGGCGGCGGCGGGGTCCGCTTCGGCGACGAGGCTGCCCAGTGCGGCTGCCGTCGCGGCATGGCTGCTCACCGTGTGCGTCGAGGTGGCGGCGACGGCGCGACCGGCCAGGCTGGACAACGCCATCTGGCTGAACACGCCTTCCTCGCCGATCAGCGAGGCGGCCGGGACGGCCGCCAGGTTGGCGGGCAGCGACTGCGCGAGCATCCTGATGTTCGGCGCCGCTTCGGTCCAACCCTGTGGCACCGACATGCTTCCGACCAATCCCGACTTGCCCATCGACCCGGTGACAGCGGAGCTCAGCATGGGGTGAACGGCGCTGGGCACTCTGGTCAGCGGTTCCAACGCCCCCTTGATGAATTTCGGCCCGGACAGATAGGCCGCGGCGCTCTGCCCGTTCTGGCCCCACGCGTACGCCTGACCGAACGACAAGAACGGCCCACCGGGTATGGAAGTCAAACCCTGAAGGGAATACGGGCCGGAGGCGATCGTCGCGAAGATGTTGTTCCACGCGGTCAGCGCCGGCGGCACCGGCGGCAAGGTGATTGGTGATGTCGCCGCCGGGTCCGCGGCCGCCGCCAGCTGGGCGAACTGGGCCGCGGAGTTGGTGCCCGAGGTGGTGCTCGACCGGGCCACCGCGGCCGCTTGCAGCTCCGAACCGGAGTCGTTCGTGGTCCGGGGCGGCTCGGTGAACGGCGCCAGCTGCGACGCAGACGCCGAGGAGCCGGCGTACCCGTACATCGCGGCGGCGTCCTGCGCCCACATCTCCATGTACTGCGTTTCGGTGGCGGCGATGGCCGGGGTGTTCTGGCCCAGGATGTTGGTGGCGATCAACGTGGCGAGCAGGGAGCGGTTGGCCGCGATGATGGGCGGCGGCACCGTGGCCGCGAAGGCGGCCTCATAGGCGCCCACGGCGAGCTTGGCCTGGGTGGCCGCCAGCTCGGCCTGAGCACCCGTCGCACTCATCCACTGCACGTACGGCGCGGCCGCGGCGGCCATCGCAATCGAGGAAGGTCCGCTCCACGGCCCAACGGAGAGGCCTTGAATCGTCGAGCCGTAGAGCGCGGCCGCCGAGTTCAGCTCCGCAGCTAATTCGTCCCAGGCAGCCGCGGCGGACAGCAGCGGCCCCGATCCCGCCCCCACATACATTCGACCGGAGTTGATCTCCGGTGGTAACGCCCCGAAGTCCAACATTTCCTGCCTCCGCTCCCTCATTTGGCCGCCATGGTAGGCGCGGTTTCCCAACCCTCGCCGCAAACGCGCCGCAGCTCTAATGAAATCCATCGAATCCGCGTTGTATTACACGTGTTTAACCACCACCGGCCCGTGCTCTCCCGACTGAGAATTTCTCAGGATCCCCAGCCGGGCTCGATGCGTGTTCGCGGCGTCAATATAGCCATTATTTTGAGCAATAATTATTCGCGACGCGTACCCGCCGGGTAATCGCGCTGTAAAAAAGAGATCTCATCGGGCTGGGGCGCCGTGTGAGGTCACGCGTGTGACACAGCTAATACTAGTAGTATCAAACTAGCAGCGTATAGGCAACAAATCCAGCATCCAGCGACGAGCCGCAAGCCGGCCCGCGCGGTGTGCAATTGATAAATACGGGCTAACTCGGCGTCGAACCCGATCGTGTTAACGGCAATTGGAGACGATTGCTAGCCGACCTGCCCGCGACTTTTCCGACCTCCAACCATAATGCTCGATATATTTGGCTATGAGAGCGCAAAAGCGCCGCAATCAGATGTCGGTGCGCTCGAATTTGCGGACGACTTTCTCGCGATATCGCTTTATTAGTGAAAGCTCGTCGGCAATGTTAAATTGATTGTCAAATTGCTGCCGGATAAGCCATTGTGTTGCGGGCCGAAATTGGCGTGTTGGTGTATCGCCCGGAAATTCCGACCTAGCTGGGCAATGACGGTCTGGTGTGCCGATGACTTGACGCCGGCCCAAAAGTCCGCTGCGGCAAGCCCATCGCCGGTGCTGGGCCGTTACCCGACCTCGGGCGAGGCGGCCGGCACCCGCATCGGGGCGCTACGGGCGTCGACAGCGCCGAATTGAGAGTCAATGATTCATACCGAGCTCCCCTAAATTTCACATAACGTAAACATGCGGAACTGCTATGAGGCTTATTGACTTCTGCGGGTTAGCTGTGAGGCTGGCGCGGCCCCACTAAGCGCCATTGCTCTTTAGCGACGGTGCCGCAGCCGACCGCGAGAAGCGCCGGCCTCGAGCCGGCGCTCGTGCTCAGCTAACTGCCGCCGGGAACCGGCGCGTTGCCACCACTGTCGACCGCCAACAGGTCGGGGCAGTACGCATTCGCGGCTGCTTTGGCGAACTTGGCGGCGCTGGCCATCGTGAAGGCGGGGTTGAGATCGCGGATGTCTCTGATGATGTCGAGTTGCGAGGTCCCCGAGCTGGCCAGGTCGCACACCTTTTGACCCGCTTTGATGGCGCGGTCCGGATCGTGATAGGTGATGCCCGCCTGATTGAGCGCGGACAGGAATGCATCATCGCCGGGGTCGGCGTGTGCGGGGATGGCGGTGCTGACCAGGGCGACGACGCTAGCCAGAAACGGAACGACTTTCATAGGTCGATTAGCCGGCCGCGGGTGGGCGCCCGATGACGCGCGGGCGGAATCCGTAGATCGGGTCGGCGAATTCATCCTCATGCGGACTCGGAATGCCGGCCAGCGGGACCCCGGGCATACCCACTGCCCCGGCCTCTTCCATCACCATCGGCGTGGCGGCGCCGAAGCTGTGGTACGCCCCGGCTCCGACCTGAGTCGTTGCCGCCACCGTGGACACGGTTGCCCCAGAGGCGGCCCAGGCCGGCGGGACCGAGAGCGCCCCGACCAGGCTCGCCTGTCCCACCGCCGCAGTTGTTGCCGCGCCCGGCAGGCTCGTCACCGACGACACAGCAGCGGCACTAAGGCCGGCGGACAGGTCCTCCAGTCCCGACGTGGTCGCGCCTATTGAGCTCAGGCCGTTGATCGTCATCATCGAATCGACGAAGGTCGTCGGGTTCAGGATTCCGTTGGTGGTGAAGGCGTTGGACAGACCCGAAACGCTGTTGTTGTTGAGGAAGGCCCCCAGCAGGTTCGGGGTTGAGTTGCTGAAAATGTTCAGCAACCCGGATATTCCGGTCGTGTCGTTACCCGAGTCGGGCGTGAACGGGTTGTCTCCCAGCGCGGCGGCCAACGGGGAGGCCAAGGCATTCGCATTGGCGTTGTCGACCGCGTCCGCCTGCAAGGCGTTGCCATCCGTGGTGGTGTCGGATTGCGGTTCGCTGAACGTCGTCATCGTGCTGGCCGCACGCGAGGCCGTGGAGTAGCTGGTCATCGCCGAGGCGTCTTGCGCCCACATCTCGCCGTACTGGGCCTCGGTCGCCGCGATGGTTCCGGTGTTCTGCCCGAAGATGTTGGACGCCACCAGGTTTGCCTTCAGTGTGCGGTTGGCCGCCACCACCGGCGGGGGCACGGTCGCGGCAAACGCCGCCTCGTACGCCGCTGCGGCCGCGTTGGCCTGCGCGCCCGCCTGTTCGGCCTGGGCCGCGGTGGTGTCCAGCCACGCGATGTACGGCTGGACCGCCGCCGCCATCTTCGCCGACGCCGGACCCAGCCACCCCTCGCTGATCAGCGAGTTGATCACGGCCTCGTAATTCGTTGCTGTCGAATGTAATTCAGCAGCGATCGCGTTCCATGCCGCGGCGGCAGCCAGCATCGATCCCGAGCCCGGGCCGGCATACATCTTGGCCGAGTTGACCTCAGGCGGTAAGGCTCCAAAATTCAGCATGACATCTCCTCCTGAAGTCTCTTAACCGGCGGCCGGTGGACGTGGCATGACGACGGGCCTAAACCCGTACCTGGGGATCGCGCGGCGCAGCCGGCGCCCGGTACCGCCCAGCGGCCCCGCCACACCACCCGGTCCGCCGGCGGACGGCGTCCCCGAGGCCCCGATGTCGCTGAGACCGGTGACCGGCGCAGGCCCCTGACCTGGGGTGATATTGGCCGCGGACGCCCAGCTTTGTGGGACGGACATCGAACCCACCAGATGCGCGTTGCCGATCCCCGCGGAGGCGCCGGTGAGCCCCGCCGACGGCACCGTGCTCGACGACAGGGCGGCGGTCCCGGCGCCCTCGGCGCCGAAAGCGAAGTCGTCCAGACCGGACATGACCGTCGCCTTCGTTCCCATCGCACCCACCGCCGTTGCCAGGATGGTCTGCGGGTTGAACGGACCACCGGCAATCGAGCCGTTGAGGAGCGAGTTGGCGAAGAAGTTGCTGTTGAGGAAGTTTCCCAACGCCGTGTTGTTCGACCCATCGAAAAAGCCGGTCCAGTAATCCGTGCCCGATGCCTGGGGCGCGGCGAGCGGATCGGCGTCCAGGGCGGACACGTCGTTGCTCGACAACAGCGACTGGCTATTCCCAGCCGCGGAGTTCAGTGCTTGCGAGACGGCCTGGTTTTGACCCTGCACCGCGTCGGGGGTGGTGTTGGTCTGCGGCGAGGTGAACGACTCCATTCGTGACGCGGAGTTCGACGCCACGGAATAGCCGTTCATCGCCCCGGCATCCTGCGCCCACATCTCCATGTACTGCGCCTCGGTGGCCGCGATCGCCGGGCTGTTCTGGCCAATGATGTTGGTCGCCACCAGGTTCGCCAAGAGTGTGCGATTGGCCGTCACGACCGGCGGAGGCACGGTCATCGCGAACGCCGCCTCAAATGCCATCGCGGCCGCGTTGGCTTGCATACCGGTCTGCTCGGCCTGGGTCGCGGTGGTATTCAGCCATGCCAGATATTGCGCGGCGGCGGCCAACATCGACGTCGACGATGGGCCGGTCCAGCCGACGCTGATCAGTTCACGAATCACCGAATCGTAATCGGTTGCCGCGGAGCGCATTTCGGCCGCAACCGCATTCCAGGCGGCCGCAGCGGCCAGCAACGGCCCCGATCCGGGACCGGAATACATTCTGGTCGAGTTGACTTCCGGCGGTAACGCCGCAAAATCCAGCATGGTTCCCCCTCGGCACTTAACAGGTGGCCGCTACGTTGGCTGCCTCGGTGGCCGCACACGAACCGGCTGCGGTCTGTACGTTGACAGAGGTCATCGGTGTTCTCCTCAGGAATAAGGGCGAGCCGGAGGCGCGACCCTGCCAGGACATACACCGATTGCGCAACGCGGGTGGGCGACTCGGTGCAAGCCGATGGGCAGGAGCGACGCCATAGTCGGCTCGAACGAAACGTCATCGATCGAGAATTGGGACTATCGGCAGGATTAATTTCGTCCTCACCTCCTTACGGCCTGGGCACACCGAGATGCCTTTTATTGTGCACGAAGGGGTGGTTGCATCCGGCGCAATCGCCGGATCCGGCACCCCTCTCATCAGAGCTTCGGCACCACACTGCGTATCCGGCCGATTAAAGCCGGAAGCCACTTGGGCTCAACCCTTAAGCCGGGAAGAGCTGTCCTGACCCTGGGCGTCTTTCGACGTTTGGGGTCAGTGGCCTGTATCCGTAACGGAAGCCTCACCTAACGAGGTGCTTGCACACGCAATCGTGGCATTCGAGACTGAGCGAGTCAAGCTTGCTGCGAGGCGTTTGCAACAATTTAGCGGCTAGCGGCGGACGGCTAACTCGACTTCTTCTCGGCGACTGCCGCGCTGAGGCCCTCGAGTAGATCCTCGCCGCTGAGTTCCTTGAACCGGAGCAGCTGAAGTTCGGTGAATTCGGTGGTGTCGCTGGCCAGTACCGCGTCCAGGTCCTCGTCGTCCAGACGGAAGCTTCGGTGGTCGCGGGCCTTCTCCACCACATTGCGCACGAAGCCGGCGTTACCCAGCGTGTCGATGCCGCGAATCAGGTCCCCGTCTTCCGAGTAGGTTTCGTCGAGGTAGAACCTGGTGTACGACGGCAATAGGTCCTGGGCGGATTCCTCAGTGATGACATCTTCGTTCTCCTGGCCCATCAACCGGGTCAGCGCGACCAGCTCGTCGGGCGAGTAGCTGAAGAACTCGATGACGGTCGAAAACCGCCGTCGCAGACCCTGATTCACCTCGAGCATCTTGTCCATCGCCTTGGCGTAGCCCGCCCCGAAGACCACGAGCTCGTCGCGATGATTCTCCATGTACAGCAGTAGCGTGTTGATGATCGCGTTACCGTACGGGTCGCCCTGCTGGTAGCCCTTCTCGTGCAGGGTGTGCATCTCGTCGAAGAAGACCGCCCCGCCCAGCGCGCCCTCGAGCATCTCCTCGGTGTTCTTCTCCGCATCGGCCATGTACCGGCCCAGCAGCTTGGTACGGCTGGTCTCCACCACCACCGGCTTGCTCAGCACGGTCAACCCGCACAGCTGCTTGCTGAAAGCCCTTGCCACCGAGGTCTTTCCGGTCCCGGGCGGGCCCAGCAACAAGGTGTGGCGCGAGGTCACCGGCACCGGAAGACCCATCTTCGCGCGGGCCAGGTTCACCTTGGTGGTGGACTTGATGAGTTTGATCTCCCGCTTGGCCTTCTCCATGCCCAGCATGGCGTTGAGCTCGGCGTCGCCCTCTTCCAGGTACTTGGCGGCTTCCTCGGCGTGCCGCGCGGCCTCGGTCTCCGCGCGGGTCGGTGCGCTGTCCGGGTCCCACGGGTCCGTCCGAGCCTCGATGGTTTCCGGATCGGTCAGCACCAATTGGTAGTTCGGGTTGTCCAGGGCTTCGCGCGCCGGGCCGAACTTCGGGTCGCGCGAATACACCCGGCGCAGCACCTCGATGGCTTCTTCCTCGCGCCCGAGGTGCCGCAGGCACATGCCTTGGGTGTAGAGGGCGACGTTGGCCGCGCCCGGTACCCGATCCGCCTCGATGGCATCCTTGCTGCGCCGGACCGCCTCCTCGAAGACTCCGAGCGATGCCAGCGCCGTGGTCGCCATCGCGGCGCCGGCGGCCTTCAATTCGGGGTTACGCCAGATCTTGCCCTCGGGGAATTGCACCAGCACGTCCGGCCATCGCCCGGCGCGGAAGTACAGGATCCCGCGCACGTAGGCGATCAGTTCTTCGTCGATGGGCTGGCGCGGTTCGACGCGATCCAGCATCTTGACGGCTTCCTCGTAGCGCTTTGCTTCCGCGAGCACCGCGGCGTAGGCGCATGCGAGCGGCTCGACGCTGAGCACCGCGAGTCGCAGGAACAATCCGTCGGAGACGTCGGGGTGAAACTGGATTTCCGTGACACCGAGCCGACGGGTTTCCCAGCCGAACGTGCCGACCGCCGCCCAGGCCCCGGAGATCACCTCGATGGTCTGGTCACCCGCCAGCAGCCGTGCCAGCCAGGCGTCGCACATCGCCGGGTCGAGGGTGGTGGCCGTGGTGAACATCCGCAGCGCCACTTGCGGATTATGGCTGGGCTGCAGGCCGTTGACGGAGATTCCCGAGGCCAGCAGGCCGGCGACCATTGCGTTACGGGCGTCCTCCGCCGCCGATTGCGGGCGGCTCATTGACCCGTTAGCAAGCGCTCAGCGCCCTCCCGCTCCTGGCCTACCTGAAGCACTAAATCGTCGTCGGCAAGCAGCCCCCTGGTGGGCACCACCAGCAACGGGCGAGTCGTCGGAGCAGGCAGGCTGGCGCGAACCGCGGCCAGCTGGCGGCCGGTGAGCCGGTTGAGTCCGGACGACACTCCCCGGGGCAGCCGGCTGTCGCTGTGGTAGCGCACCCAGCCCGAAACCTCGGGCTGGCCGTCGTCAGCGGTGAGCTGAATGGTGACCACGGTTGCCTCGGCGTCCGGCAGCCACAGCTCCTCCAGCGTCTCGGTGGTGATGTCCGACGGCGTCAGCCAGAAGCTCGTCGCGAACCCGTTGAAGTGCTTGAGGTAACGCCAGCCGGGGCGGCTCCAGGTCGGTTCCAGGTCCGCCAGCACGGCGCTGTCGACCTCGGCGATCTCCGCGGAGGTCAACGGCCGGGGCGTGCAGCCCGGGGCGTCGAGATCCTGGACCAGCCGCTCGGTGGCCGCGACCAGCGTGGAAGCCAGCGAATCGCGGGCCGCGACCGCGGCGACGTTAGCCTGCGGATTCATCCGCAGCACCAGCCAGGTGCGGCGCACGTACGAAGCGGGCTGCTCGCTGACCAGCCCCCACTCTTCGGGACCCAACTTGTCGAGCTTGGACAACTCGGCGGCGTTGCCGCCGCGGCGCATCTGCACCGAGACGATGTCGATGCCGTCGAGGTTGACGTCGAACTGGCGCAGTCCGGTGGCCACCGAGCGCACCAGCAGGCTGGCCGGCGGCGCGCTCTTCTGGCGGTGGTGGCGCGTGGCCGCGTCGTCGTCGCCGTCCAGCGCGATCACGGTGACCAGGCGGCCGTCGTACTCACGGACCCCGACCTTGTCACGGCCGAATCGGCGTTGGTAGTCGAGCGCGGGCGTGCACCCCGCGGCCAGCGTGGTGCCCGGATCGGCGGACCAGTCCCAGAGCCACCCGGCCAAGCCGGACGTCACGGTGAGCCCGTGATGGGTGACCAGCGACAGCAACACGATGATCGCCGAGATGCCGACCCCCACCCACCACGCGATGTGGTACTGGCCCTGCCACGAGTCGGGGCAGTGACTGGCGATCAGCAGGATCCCCACGACGACCAAGAACACCACCGTGACTCGCGCCCACGACAAAGACAACCCAAACCTGCGCTGAGCCTTCATTGCTGTTACTGCTCCGCCCTTATTGTTGCTGCCTGCGGCGCTTCATCAACGTCGCGATACCGAACACTGCGCCGCCTATCAGTAGTGCTCCGGTCAATCCCCCGGCCGCCACCCACACCGGCAGCATGTCGCGGTGCGGGGGCGGTTTCGGCACGTTCAACGGTATCGACAGTTGCTGTGGCGGCTTCAGGGGGCCGTCGGGAATGTCCCAGGTCAGTGCTGCGACCGGGTCGACGACGCCGTAACCGAGCTGGTTGTCGATCCCGCGGGATGGTGCCCGCGCGGAGCGCTCCAGCCGGTTGATCACTTGGTATGCGGACAACTGCGGGTACTTGGCGCGGACCAGTGCGGCCACCCCGGACACGATCGCGGCCGAGAAGCTGGTGCCGCTGGGAACCAGCAGCGAGTTGTCCGGCCCGTCAATCGCATTGATCAGGCCGTCATCTCGCGGCGAGAGCCCGATGACGTCGCTTCCGGGTGCGGCGATTCCGACCCACGGACCGGCGACGCTCGACGGCCCCTGCCCCTGGCTGCCCTGGGTCTGCGGGTGACCCTCCGAGTCCACCGCGCCGACGGTCAAGACGTAGTCGCTGAACCAGGACGGCGTCACCACGGTGGTGACGGCGGCCCAGTCGCGCGGGTCTTTGGGCTTGAGCGGGTCGAAGATCGGGTTCTGCTTGCAGTCCTTCTTGCTGGTGTCGCCGGCAGCGGCCACGATCACGGCATTGCGGTCGACCGCCGCATAGCGGACTGCCGCCCCCAGCGCGCGCTGATCGATGATGTTGCGCGCGCTCATGCAGGTCACATCGGAGATGTTGATCACCGAGGCGCCCATATTGGCGGCGTGCACGATCGCGCGGGCCATCGTCTCGACGCCCGAGATCTTTGCCGACGTCTGCGGGTCCTCGTCGCCGGTGTAGGCGTCCTTGAGGCCGAAGGCCTGGCTGGACTGCCGGATCGAGATGATGTCGACGTCGGGGGCGATACCGCTGTAGGCATCCGGCCCCGCGGATGCGGGCGGTGGTGCCGGTGGCGGCGGTGGTGCGGGCGTCGGCGTCGGCGCCAGTGGGTGCGGATTGCCGACATGAACCGTCTGCCCGCCACCCGAGTAGTTCGGGATCGTCACCGTGCCGCCGCCGTGGTCAGCGGCTCCCGGGTTGGCCGGGCCGGGCGGCGGACCGGCCGGAGCGGCAGGAGCCGCGGGCGCGGCCGGAGCCGCCGGGGCCTGCTGGGACGGTGACGCCGGACCCGCGGGTCCGGCCGGGGGCTCCTGCGACGGTGGGGCCGCGGGTGGCTGCGGCATCCACGGTGGCACGTTCTCTTGCGGCGGCGCGGGCACCATCGTCACGGTCTGCGGCAGCGGCGAGAGCGTCACGGTCTGCGGCGGCGGAGCTTTCGGCGGCGCTTCCGTGGTCGGAATGGTGACCGGTTTGCGCGGTCCCGCCACCGGCGGCGGTGGTGCGCCGTTGGCCGGCGCGGCGCCGATCATCGACGCCACGATGGTGCCGTGGGCGTCGCAGTCGGACAACCCGTCGCCGCCCATGATGTAGTCCCCGCCGGGAATCAGATGCGGAAACCGCGGGTGCGGTGTCACGCCCGTGTCGATGACGGCGACCTTGACTCCCGCGCCGCGGCCGAACTGCCATGCCTCCTGCATGTTCAGCATGTCCATGTACTTCGGCTGCAGCTTGAAATCGGTGCCGGGCAACACCCCGACCTCGGTGCAGTACGAGTTCTGCTTCATCGGCGCCGGCGGCCCCGGCGGACCGTCCGGCGGCACCGCCGCCGGGTCGATCGTCGGCGGCGATATCGCGTACGCGGGTGGTAAGCCGGCTAGTGAACCGGACGTGAGCAAGAGTGCGGCGATCGCCGCACGGGATACGCGCCTACGCCACACCTTGCCGTTACCGGTACCGGATTGCCGCATAGACATTCATCAACCACAACGCCAGCGGGAAGATCGGCATCAGGCAGACGTATTCAATCCATTCCACAAACTTGCGGAACAGCGGGCTGTAGATGCTGTTCGGCACGACCGCCGCCGACACCAGGCCAGCCGCGGGCAGCAGCACCAGGATCCCCGCGCAGACGGACACCGAGAGCGGCGACTGCAGCTCGAGGGCGTAGCGCACCACGACCGTCGCGACGATCGCCACGGACGTCCCGGCCAGCGTGATCGCCTGCAAGCGGTCGACGTAGGAGCGGCCGCGCAGCATCAGGAAGCCAGCGCTGAAGCCGGCGAGCAGCAGCGGCAGCCACCGTTGCCCGGTGTGCGGATCCGACAGCCCCGCCAGCGAGACGACCATCAGCACGCCGAACCCGACCAGCAGGCCCGACAGGAAGGACCGCGCACGTTCGGCTTGCAACAGCACATCGCGCACCGACGCGGGTCCCTCGAGGACCGGCGGGCCACCGCCGGTGCGGGTCACGGTGGTGGGCAGGTCGGGCCGGGCCTCGAAGACCCAGCGGCTGGTGGCCGACGGGAACACCGGCAACCGGATACCGGACAGCCGACGGGACATGGCCGGCGCGCACTGGTAGCCGAGCACGCTGACCAGCACGATGGTCGTCAGCATGGTCACGGCGCTGGTCATCGCGACCATCCGCGCCAGGGCCGCAATCGTGGTCAGCGAACCGACGGTGATGATCGCGGTGTACAACGCGAGGCGTCGTCCGGTGAACCGGAGAGCCAGGATCGCGGCGATGGTGAGGACACCGAAGCCCAACACGGCGTGCGGCGATCCGACTCCGCCGGGTGGGGCCCCGGCCGCGGCGATCGCCAGCGGTCCCAGGCTGCTCACCAGCATGATGTCGGCGACGCGCCGATCGGCCTGGGTTTGGGCACGCATCAGCAGCATCGTCGACACGCCCAGTGCGACCGCGGCGATGACCGCGGCGTAGATGGTGGTCAGCCACGAGTTGTGGTGCCAGCGCCACCAGCCCAGCAGCACCGAGGCGAGGAGAACGCCGCCGGCCACCATCGTGGCGCCGACCTGGACGGCAACGACCGGGTCGATCGCGGCGAACCGCTTGCTCAGGTTCTGCGAGACCGCGGTAGAGATGTGCTCGATGACCTGCGAGCGCTTTTCGGTGTCGGCGACGAACCGGATCCACAAGCGGTCGCCGTCGAGGACGTCCTGCTCGGTCAGCGATTGGGTGGCCCGCAACGGCGAGCCGTCGACCAGGCACAACGCCCACTTGCCGCGACCGGTCGCCTCCAGCGGAGTCTCATCGAGTTCGCGCAGGCGGCTGTTGACCACCTTGAGCAGCGGGTCGGTCATCACCGAGACCGGGGCGTTGGCGTCCAACAGCACGCCGATCTGGACGCCCTCGCCGGCCATGATGCCGACTACGACTGCCCGCGGCTGTGAGATTCCCTCTATATCAGTCTGTGGCGCATCAGCTACCGCAGTCATCGGGCTGCACCCCCTGTCGTGGTGAACGTGTGGCTCCGGGTCGCCAATCGCGCGGAGGGCTCTGTCGACCTACTCACCGAGGCTCGGAAAAGTAGCAGTTCGACGTTTCTCAA
The DNA here is from genome assembly GCA_029339505.1 of Unio delphinus. Taxonomy (NCBI): domain Eukaryota; kingdom Metazoa; phylum Mollusca; class Bivalvia; order Unionida; family Unionidae; genus Unio; species Unio delphinus. The sequence goes on from JAQISU010000406.1 coordinate 234,274, forward strand.
TTTCATTTACCCTGCCTCGCGATTGCTGAATCCGGTGACACTGAGTTTCATATTTGCTGCTTATTATGAGTGAAGTATGACGCCTTCGAGGCTTTGTCGCACCCTGAGTTCAAAAGCGTTACAAGCCTTAACAATTGATACTTCTCGTTACACCCTGCTGTGGGTCTTCCACTCGCCGTACGGCAGTGTGTCCAGTACGGTCTTGACGCCAACTTGCACCAGCTGCGGGGTTGCCGGGCAGATGGCGAGCCAGGCCTCCCCCGAGCCGGCGGTCCGCGCCTGTTGGTAAAGCGCGATACGGCCGCCCGAACCGTCCTTTAGCGAAAGCACCGAAGCGCTGGGGCCTTTGGCGTCGTCTCGGTATTGGCGTGCATACACAGCAACCTCGGCTGCCGGATCCGAAAGCGCCTGGCCCAGCGCGGCAACGGTGGCGGCGCTGATGCCCATCCGGCGCAGATCGCCGCCGGAGAACACGTTGAAGCCGGACTCTTGCCACGACTTGGTGGCTTCCAGCATGTCGTCTAGCGGCACGTTGACCGCGTTGATCGCGGCGGGCTCCGCGTGGTGAATCGATTCCAGGCCGTCCAGCACCAGGGCTGCGATCGACGCGCTGTCCGCGACCGCGACGTCGTCGACGGTGATATCGGCACCAACGCGGACCGCCGAGACCCAATGCTGGCCGCGACGGGCCAGGACCACCCGGAACTCGTTGTCCGGGATATCGCGTGAGCCCGGGGGCTGCGTCTCGTCATCCACGACGCCGTAGAGGAGCTTGCCTCGCGACAGCAGTGCGATGACCTCTAGATCTGGCGCGGCGAGCACTCGCATCCGCGCCGCTACTTCTTCGTTGACCACGTCGTCGACGACAATGCCCTGCTCACGCATCACCTTCATGCCGGGGTGGTCGTTGAGCCAGTCACTGCTGTCGGTGGATACATAAGGACGGCACCGAAGCTCCGGGGCGACGTGCCGGATGTCCAGTAACGCTTGGAGCATCCAGAAGCCGTCGACGTTGACGGTGATGTCGGTGCGAGTGCTCTGTTGGTCCATTAGTACCCCAGACGGTTGTTGTGCACGGTAACCGCAGGACGCGGCAGCACACCGAAGCTATGGTGTGCTGCCGCGCCTGAAGTTTCGGGTGTCAGGCCCAGCTGGACCCGACGGCGCTGTCGGTGCTGGCCATGTTGTTGCCGGCACTCTGCACCTTCTGCCCGTGCTGGTTGGCCTGCTCGTAGATCACCTGGAAGTTGCGACCCAGCTGGGTGATGAACTCCTGGCACGCTACCGAACCGGCGCCACCCCAGAAGTCACCGGCAGCCAGCACATCGCGAACGATGGCCTGGTGCTCGGCCTCCAACGAGGCGGCCTGCGCGCGGATCAACGCGCCGTGCGCGTCGACGTCGCCGAACTGATAGTTAATGCTCATAGCGTTTTCTCCTAAGGTCTGAAGGTTACGCAGCCGCAGTTATTACGGCTAGCTGCCGAGGATCTGCTGCGAGTGCTGCTCTTGCGTCTCGTAGTTGTTCGCGTCACGGATCAGCCCGTCACGCACGCCGTGGAGCATGTTGACAATGTTGTTGAACGCCTGGTTCATCTGACCCATCGTGTCGTACGACGTGGCCTGGGCCTGACCGCTCCAACCCGCACCGGCGATGTTCATCGACGACGCCCACATCTTGCGAGCCTCATCCGACACCGTCTGCGCGTGCATCTCAAAACGGCCAGCCATCGCACGCATCGCGTGCGGGTCGGTCATAAAACGTGTTGCCATGTTGCCTTTCTCCTTAATTTCTTGCGACTCGAGATTTTGTTGTGGATAGCGATGGTTCGGGTGAGTTACGAGTACTGATGTAACCGTCGAACCGGATACCTAAGGATGTTCCCCCTCCTAACCAGCACCCAGCGGACCGTCTACTCAATGAGACGGTTTGCCCGACCGCTGGGCGGCTGGCGTGGAACCCACCTCGGTGTGGGTGTCCTTAGCCTCAAACGACGAAAGCCAGTTAGCCGGCGGCGGCCGCGTTGGCGGCTTCGGTGGCGGCGTAAGAACCGGAGCTGGTGGACAGCGTGTTCACGAACTGCTCGTGAATCGCCGTGGCCTGAGCGCTGACTGCTTGGTACATCTGTGCGTGCGCGGCAAACTGGGCCGCAGTAAGTGCCGAAACCTCGTCGGCTGCTGCCGGCACCACCCCGGTCGTCGGGGCCGCCGCAGCCGCGTTTTGGGCGCTAAGAGCAGATCCGATACCCTGTAGGGTCCCGGCTGCCGCGGCCAAAGCCTCCGGCTGTGTCGTCACGAACGACATATTGATTCCTCCTCCATGATCCCCAAACTCTCTGATGAGAGTAGATGACGGTGTTGCGTAAAGCCTGGTACGTGGACCGCCCGTTCGCAATTGTTCACGGAACGGTACGGCGAATTCACTTTTAGTAACGACACAGTAACAGCGTCAGGCCACTTTTGGGGGCCCTGAGCAGCGAAATCACAAGACTGGCAGAGGCTGACCTCCCTGGTTGTCAAGAGTCTCCTGGCAGGGGCGTTCACGGGCGCCGCAGTGGCGCCCGCCGGGATAAAATCTCGTCGCCGGTAACTCGCGGAGTAGTGCCGACGTAGCTAACGGCTCCTGGTATTCCAGAGTGCCACGTGTACGCACTTTCCACCATGTCAGCGCGCAAAATTTACGCAAATACGTTATGCGTGCGTTCAACCAGCAACTACCGGCAGCGTGGTCAGCCGGCGAAGGGTGGGCGGGCCATGACGGTGGGGCGGAAACCGTAGCGCGGGCCCGAGGCGGCGAAGCCTTGGCCGCCACCCATGCCCGCTAACGGCATGCCGCCGAGCAGGTTGCCCGAGCCGGCGGCCTCGGGGACCGCGCTGATGGCGCTGACGGGTACGGCCGCGGCGTGACTGACCGCCGGAGCGGCACCGGACCAGACCGCCGGAACCGACAACCGGCCGACCGAGGCCGCGTTGCCCAGACCGGCCGCCACCGCCGCGTGGCCACCACCGCCGAGCATGCCGCCCAGACCCGCCAAACCCTTGGGCGCGGCGGCAGCCGCGCTGGCGACCGCACCGCCGAGTTGCCCGGTACTTTTCGCGATCTGCACACCGCTGTTACCCATACCAACGGAGAAGTACGGCAGACCCTCAGTGTTATAGGCGAAGCCCACGAACGGGCTCAGACCGTTGACGAACGAGGCAAAGCTGCTGGGCAAAATGGTCTGCCCGGTCAACAGGAACCACATTTCGGTGAACGGGTCCGTGGCCGTGGTGGCGGCGGTAGTCGCCGCGGGCGTCGCTGCGGCCGCCAGCGTGGAGGGCGTCTGCTGGATCGCGTCGGCCGTCGTCTTCGCGGCGTTGCCCGTTCCGGTACTCGACGCCGCCGAGGTCGCCGCGCCCTGCTTAGCCTCGGCATCCTGGGTGGTCACCTGGGGGGCGTCGGTAAACGTGTCGACCTTGGTCGCGTTCGAGGACTGCGCCGCGTAGCTGTACATCGTGGTGGCGTCCTGGGCCCAGAACTGGCTGTACTGCGACTCGAGCTGAGCGATGACCCCGGTGTTCTGGCCCAGCACGTTGCTCTGCGTTGCCTGAGCCAGCAGCGCGCGGTTCTGCGCAATCAACGGCGGCGGCACCACCGAAGCGAACGCGGTCTCAAACGCCGCCGACGCCGAGGTCAGCTGCTGGGCAGCCTGTTCGGCTTGGGTGGCGGTGGTCTTCACCCAGGCCACATACGGCGTCAACGCCTGCACCGCCGCGGCCGAGGCCGCCCCGAGCCATTCCTCGCTGGACAGCTGATTGATCACGCTCTCGTAGCCCAAGGCAGCCGAATTCAGCTCGGCGGCAAGGGAATTCCAGGCCGAGGCGGCCGTCGTCAACGACGTCGAACCCGCACCCGCGTACAAGCGCGAAGAGTTGAGCTCCGGTGGCAACGCCCCGAAATCAATCGACATATCTGTGCCTCCTGGATGCTGGCCGGATTGCTTGGTGCGGTGAACTGCGCGCGGTCAGGTCTATGAGTTTGGCATGAGTTTCGACTCGGCAAGACGCTGCTGGGCCGGTGCCGCGCGCACCCAGGCACCGCCGGGAGGATGCACCGGCGTCGACCAAGCGCGGTGTGAAAGTAGCTCCGCTAAGCGGCTGACCTGCGACAACAATCGTCGACCGGGCCATGGTCACCGGGCACTCCGCACCAACGAGGCCGCCGTCCGTGCCGGCAAGGAGGGGCGGACAACGTCGCCCCGGCAATAAAATCCGGTCGCGGATAAACGCCGGCCCGCGGATGCCGGCTTTGCCCTGTGCGCCAGACGATTTGAGGACGGCATGACTATCCGGCCGACGGCGGCCGGACAAGCACGTTGCGCTTGAAGCCGTATTTGTGGGTGAAGCCGGCGGCCGCGCGGCGTCCGGTACCGGTCATCGGCATGCCTTGCAGGAGGCCGTTATTGGCCGGTCCGGCAGCGCTAGTCGCGTAGTTGACCGTGGTGGCGTGAATGGCTTGTTCCTCGACCGCCGCGGGCGCGACGCCACCCCACGTTGAAGGCACAGACAGGCCACCGACTTTCGCCGAGGAAGCCAGGTGCGCTGTCGCGGCGATTCCGCCGGGGTGACCGCCGCCCAGGGCGGCCAGACCGGAGAACTGCGGTGTCGGATACCACGCGCCGCTGGCGCCGGCCGTGGTACCGATACCGAACGTCGTCTGCTGCTGGATGGAATAACCGAAGCTGCCCAAACCCGTCCCGAAGTAGGGCAGGCCGCTGAGCTGTTTGAAGATCGTCTGCGGGACGCTGGGACCCCATCCCATCGGGTTGTCCGGAGTGGGGATGGTGAACCATCCCGACCACCAGGGCGGATCGCTCGCGGTGGCCGATGCATCGGAGGCCGCCGTCGCGTTGGTCGAAAGTTGTTGCAGCGCTTGCGGAATTGCGGTGTTCGTGGTGGCATTCGCCGCGCTCTGCCCGGATTCGCCGGCGGGCTCGGAGGCGGCTTTGCTCACCGCGCGGGCTTGCTCGCTTGTTCCGTCCTGGTTGGTGGTTTGCGGCGACGAGGTAAACGGCGGCAATTCCGTGGCGACCGCGGATGCGGCGGCATAGCCGAACATGGCGGCGGCGTCTTGGGCCCACATCTCCAGGTACTGGGCTTCGGTGACCGCGATCGCCGGGGTGTTCTGCCCGAAGAAATTGGTCGCGACGAGCGTCGCCAACAACACGCGGTTGGCCGCGATCACCGGCGGGGGCACGGTGGCCATGAACGCCGCCTCGAACGCCGCCGCGGCGGCCCGGGCCTGGATGGCGGTCTCCTCGGCCTGTACGCCCACCGCACTGAGCCAGGTGACGAAGGGTGACACCGCGGACACCATCGACGCGGACGCCGGCCCGATCCATGGCCCACTGGTCAGCTCCGAAATCACCGAGCTGTAGCCGCTGGTAGCGGTGGCCAGTTCGGCCGCCAGCCCATCCCAGCCTGCGGCTGCGGCCATCAACGGACCCGACCCCGGGCCCGTGTACATCAGGGCCGAAGTGATCTCTGGCGGTACGGCACCGTAGTCCATGGTCTACGAAGCGCCCGGTTCGAACGGCATGTGTTCCTCGCAAGTGGAATTTGTCGACGACCTTCACCGAAATTGCTCGGTTGCGAGGCTAAGGCGCGACGGTCCGCCGATGCGGCGGCGCGGCTCGACGGATGGCCGGAAGGCCGCGCCGGCGCGCGGGTTGTCCGCCAGACGTACGAGACGGCAGCGGTGGCTTATCGCGCCGCAAACGCACACCATCACCAGCGTGAATACGCGGTGTCGGCGTCCGGCGGCGGTCGCGCGTCGCGAACGTTATCGAGGACCCGGTCGGCAGCCGGACTGCGGCGCCGGATAAAAATCCGCCCGCGGATAAAACCTGCGTCGCCGACTGTCGCAGCGACGTCTCACGCGCCGCGAAACCACCCAATCCGGACCCGATCGCGGGTCACCTTGGCAGGGTGATGATCAGCCGGCGAAGGGCGGGCGGGCCATGACGGTGGGACGGAATCCGTAGCGCGGGCCCGAGGACCCGACGCCGTGCGAGCCGCCCATGCCGGCCAGCGGCATGCCGCCGAGCAGGTTGCCCGAACCGGCGCCCTCGGGCACCGCGCTGATGGCGCTGACGGGCACCGCCGCGGCGTGGCTGATGGCGGGAGCAGCCCCGGACCACACGGCCGGGACCGACAACCGGCCGATCGCGCCCGCGTTGCCCAAACCGGCCGCGACGGCCGGCGCCGCATGGGTGGCACCGCCGCCGAGCATCCCGCCCAAACCGGCCAAACCCTTCGGGGCCGCGGCAGCCGCGCTCGCGGCCGCGCCACCAAGGGCCCCGGTACTTTTGGCGATCTGTACACCGCTGTTACCCATACCGACGGAGAAGTACGGCAGACCCTCGGTGTTATAGGCAAAACCGGCGAACGGGCTCAGGCCGTTGACGAACGTGGCGAAGCTGTTCGGCAACGTCGTCTGCCCGGTCAACAGGAACCACAGTTCGGTGAAGGGGTCCGTGGGCGTCGTGCCGGCCGCCGCCGCTGCCTGTGCGGTGGGCGACGCCGCGGACTGTAGCGTGCTGGGCGTCTGCTGGATCGCACTCGCCGTCGTGTTCGCGGCGTTGCCCGCCCCGGTGCTGGCTGCCGACGAGGTCGCCTCGCCCTGCTTGGCCTGGCCGGACGGATCGGTGACCTCCGGCGCCGATTTGAATGGGGTCAGCTTGGTCGCATTCGAGGACTGCGCCGCATACGTGTACATCGTGTCGGTGTCGGTGGCCCAGAAGTGCCCGTACTGAGCCTCAAGTTGCGCGATCACCCCGGTGTTTTGGCCGAGCGTGTTGGTCGCCTTCGCCTGGGCCAGCAGCGCACGGTTCTGTGCGATCAGCGGCGGCGGCACTGCATGAGAGAACGCGGCCTCGAACGCCGCCGCGGCCGAGGACAGCTGCTGGGCGGTGTGTTCGGCCTCAGCCGCCGTGGACTTAATCCAGGTCACATACGGAGTCAGGGCCTGGACGGCTTTCTGCGAGGCCGGCCCCAGCCACTCCTCGCTGGACAGCTGAGTGATCACGTTCTCGTAGCCCATCGCGGCCGAATTAAGCTCGGCGGCAAGGGAATTCCATGCTGAGGATGCCGTGATCATCGACGTCGCACCCGCCCCCGCGTAGAGGCGCGCAGAGGTGACCTCCGGCGGCAACGTCCCGAAATCAATCGACATGCTTGAGCCTCCTGGATCCCGGCCGGATTTCCTGACGCATTGATTTGATCGCGAATACCGTTCTGGATCCACGAGTTTCGCCCTTTGACGACGCCCGTTGTCGGGTGTCCCCACGCGTTGCCGGTGCGCCCGCCCCCTGGCACTCTGGCTGTTGGATATGTCGAGCCGAAGAGCTACGGGTGAATCGGGAGGTGAGCGAAATGCGCTCAGCCGGAACCGATCAGCGACGCGCAAGGGTCTCGTGGACTCCCCCGAAAAAAGCGAAATGCACGCACCACGGCCATACGGCCGTCATGCGTGCATTCGCTAGTGAATCAGATGGCTACCCGGCGAACGGTGGGCGCGCCATAACTGTGGGACGGAACCCGTACCGGGGACCCGAGGCACCGAAGCCTCCCTGGCCACCCATGCCGGCCAGCGGCATGCCGCCGAGCAGGTTGCCCGAGCCGGCGGCCTCTGGGGCCGCGCTGATGGCGCTGACGGGCACCGCCGCGGCGTGGCTGACCGCCGGAGCCGCTCCCGACCACACGGCCGGAACCGACAACCTGCCGACCGAGGCCGCGTTGCCCAGACCGGCCGCCACCGCCGGCGCCGCGTGGGCACCGCCGCCGAGCATGCCGCCCAGACCCGCCAAACCCTTGGGCGCGGCGGCAGCCGCACTCGCGGCCGCGCCACCAAGGGCCCCAGTACTTTTGGCGATCTGCACACCGCTGTTACCCATACCAACGGAGAAGTACGGCAGACCCTCGGTGTTATACGCGAAGCCCACGAACGGGCTCAGACCGTTGACGAACGAGGCAAAGCTGCTGGGCAGGATCGTCTGCCCGGTCAGCAGGAACCATGCCTGGGTGAACGGGTCGGTGGTCGACGTGGCGGCCGCAGCCGCGGGTGCCGCCGCGGCCTGCAGCGTGTTGGGCGTCTGCGTGATCGCGTCCGCCGTCGTCTTCGCCGCGTTGCCCGTCCCGGTGGCCGACGCCGCCGAGGTCGCCGCATCCTGCTTGGCCTGTGCGTCCGGGGTGGTCACCTCGGGGGCCTCTTCGAACGGAGTCACCTTGGTCGCGCTCGCGGACTGCGCCGCGTAGTTGTACATCGTGCTGGCGTCCTGGGCCCAGAACTGACCGTATTGGGCTTCGAGCTGGGCGATCACGTTCGTGTATTGCCCAAACACGTTGGCTGCCGTCGCCTGGGTCAGTAAGGCCCGGTTCTGCGCAATCAACGGCGGCGGCACCACCGAAGCGAACGCGGACTCGAACGCCGCCGAGGCCGAGTCGAGCTGCTGGGCGGCCTGTTCGGCCTGAGCCGCGGTGGTCTTCATCCACGTCACGTACGGCGTCAAGGCCTCGACCGCGGCGGTCGAGGCAGGCCCCAGCCACTCCTCGCTGGAGAGCTGAGTGACCACGTTGTCGTAGCCCAACGCGGCCGAATTCAGCTCCGCGGCAAGCGAACGCCAGGCCGAAGCCGCCGTCGACATCGACGTCGAACCCGCACCCGAATACATCCGGGCGGAGTTCACGTCGGGAGGGAGCGCCCCAAAATCAATCATCGTGATCCCCTTAGCCCGCCGCGGCCGCGTTGGCCGCCTCGGTCAGCGCGTACGACCCCGAGCTGGTGCTCAAGGTGTTCACGAACTGCTCGTGAATCGCGGTGGCCTGGGCACTGACCGCCTGATACATCTGGGCGTGCGCAGCAAACTGTGCCGCCGTCAGCGCCGACACCTCGTCGGCAGCGGCCGGTACCACACCCGTTGTCGGGGCCGCGGCTGCAGCATTCTGGGCGGTCAGCGCCGAACCGATCCCCTGCAACGTGCCCGCCGCCGCCGCCAACGCTTCTGGCTGCGTTGTCACAAACGACATGTGATTCCCTCCTCAGTAACCGTCCGGCGCAAACACCGGCGGGTTTTCTTGATGATGACGTTAGTTCGATCGCAGTTGGACGTGACGCCTCGCTGCGAACTGTTCAGACCCGGACAACCTCTGTTCATCTGGCAGACACTTTTGTTTGTCGAGATTCCAATTCCTCATGGTCGTTATCCGGCCGACGGTGGCCGGACCAGCACGTTGCGCTTGAAGCCGTATTTGTGGGTGAAGCCGGCGGCGGCGCGCCGTCCGCCACCGGTCATCGGCATGCCCTGCAGGACGCCGTTGTTCGCCGGCCCGGCGGCGCTGGTGGCGTAATTGACCATGGTGGCCTGAACGGCCTGTTCCTCGACCGCCGCGGGTGCGACGCCGCCCCAGGTGGAGGGCACCGACAATCCACCGATCTTGGCCGACGAGGCCAAATGTGCGGTGGCCGCGATGCCGCCCGGGTGACCGCCGCCGAGCGCGGCCAGACCGGCGAACTGCGGCGTCGGGTACCACGCACCACTACCACCGGCCGTGGTACCGATACCGAACGTCAACTGCTGTTGCATCTGGTAACCGAAGGCGCCGAGACCGACACCGAAGTAGGCCTGCAGGCCCTGCCGCAACGTGTTGAAGAAGCTGGGGTTCAACCCCATCGGGTTATCCGGGGTGGGGATGGTGAACCAACCGGACCACCACGGCGGATCCTGTGCGGCGGCTGGATCGGCCGCCGCCGCGTTGACCGAGACCTGTTGCAGCATTTGGGGCACCGTGCTGTTGGACGACGCCAGCTGACTCGTGGCGTTCGCCGCAGTCTGGCCCGTCTGACTCGCCGGCTCGGACGCGGCCTTGGAGACCGCCTGAGCCTGGTTCGTCACCCCGTCGGGAGTCGTCGTCTGCGGCGACGAGGTGATCGGCGGCACTTCGGTCTCGATCGCCGATGCGGCGGCGTAGGTGTACATGGTGACGGAGTCTTGGGCCCACATCTCCAGGTACTGGGCTTCGGTGACCGCGATCGCCGCGCTGTTCTGCCCGAAGAAATTGGTCGCGATCAACGCCGCCAACAGCGTGCGGTTGGCGGCAATCACCGGCGGGGGCACGGTCATCATGAACGCCGCCTCGAATGCGGCAGCGGCCCCACGGGCCTGCATCGCGGTCTGCTCGGTATCGGCGGCCATGGTGCTGAGCCAGGTCATGTACGGCACCACCGCGGCCAACATCCGCTGCGACGCCTGCCCGATCCACGGCCCGCTGGTGAGCTCGGTGATCACCGAGTTGTAGCCGCTGGCCGCCATGGCCAGCTCTGCCGAAAGCGCGTCCCATCCTGCGGCCGCGGCCATCATTGGCCCCGACCCCGGGCCCGCGTACATGCGACCGGAATTGATTTCGGGCGGTAACGCTCCGAAGTCCACCGTGTCCTCCTCAATTGGCCGCGATTGCGGTGGCAATCTCGGCTATCGCGTAAGAACCTTTACGAACCATTGGTGGCCGCCTCAGCGCCTGCTAACCCCGGACCACTGACCCTTGGGAAGCCAGTCGCATCCATGGGTCAGCAAACCCAGTGAGCAGGTAATCCGGTAGGCTTTGGTGCATCCGTTGGCTAGCCCCGGAATAGTGTTCTACCACTATGTTTTCCGGATGCTTGGCCAGGAACGTCATGCCCATCCTGCCTCGATTACCCCCGCTATCAGCAACCGAGCGGCAGCTCACTTGGGCTGAACTGCCGCTCGAGGAAAACATTAATGGCTTATACCCGTGCCACTGAGCGGCGAAGCCAACTATTCACACCAGGCCAACCATTGTTCACTCCCGGCCAACTGGCGTTCATTTAAGGCGCCTAGCTGTTCACCTTTGGTTCGCTTATCGGTTTAGCGAGCGCTGCCAACATCGTCAGTCTTCGTCGATGACCAGCGCCATTTCCGGGCAGGAGGCGACACCGTCGCGAGTCAGCTCCGCCTCGTCGGGCGGCACCTCACGTTCCTCGAGAATCGAATAGCCGGACTCGTCGATGGGGAACAGATCCGGATCGACGGCGTAGCACTGGGCGTGGCCCACGCATTTCGACTTCTCGAGACGAACCCTCACAAGGTTCCCTCCCCCGCCGCGTCTTCGCGCCAGATCGGATGTTGACGAATAGATAGGTAATCGGTCGTTGTTGAATTCTAGAAGATTGTCCGACGTTCGCGGTCGGCCAGTTCCACGGTCCACCAGCCGGATTGGAGCATGCGTGAACCGCGTGCGATATTGATGTGCCACCGAAAATCCGGCGGCGACATAGTTCCGAGTGCGGCCTGGCTGAGTCGGGGACTAAGAACGAAATACCAGACAACAAGCGGAGATCGGGCGCATGAGCATCTCTGGCGAATACCAGCCAGGCGAGTTCTACCTACCGCGGCTTGAATACGCCAAGTTGCCGATGGCCGACGACCGCGGTGTCGGCTGGAAGGTGCTGCGAGACGCGGGCCCGGTCGTGTTCATGAACGGCTTCTACTACATAACGCGACGCGAGGATGTGCTGGCCGCGCTGCGCAATCCGAAGGTCTTCTCGTCGCGATTGGCGCTTCAACCCCCCGGCTACCCGCTGCCGGTGGTGCCGCTGGCATTCGACCCGCCGGAGCACACCCGCTACCGCAAGATCCTGCAGCCGTACTTCAGCCCGCACGCGTTGAGCAAGTCGCGCCCGGTGCTCGAGCGGCACGCCGCCGAGATGATCGGCGCGTTCGCCGGTCGTGGCAATTGCGAAGTGATGGTGGATTTCGCGAACCTCTACCCGTTTCAGGTGTTCCTGGACCTCTACGGTCTGCCGCTGGACGATCGCGACATGTTGATCGGGTGGAAGGACGCCCTGATCGCGGACAATCCCTATCTGAGCCAAGAGGACCTCAACAAAGGGCACCTGCTGCTGAACTATCTGACCGACGTGATCGCGCAGCGTCGGCAGAACCCGGGATCCGACATGCTGTCCCAGGTCATGACGGGCGACGGCGAGTTCAGCGATCTCGAACTGCTGGGGATGAGCCATCTGTTGATCCTGGCCGGATTGGACACCGTGACGGCGGCGATCGGATACGCCATCTACGAACTGGCGCGTCGACCGCAGCTGCGCGACATGCTTCGCGACAACCCAAGGCAGGCCAGGGTTTTCATAGAAGAAATCGTCAGGCTCGAACCGTCGGCACCGGTGGCTCCCCGGGTCACCACCGAGTTCGTCGAAATCGGCGGCATGACGCTCCCCCCCGGCACTCCGGTCCGGCTGTGCATGGCGGCGATCAATCGCGACGGCACCGACTCGGTGTCCACCGACGACATCGTGATGGACGGAAAGGTGCACCGGCATTGGGGATTCGGTGGCGGCCCGCACCGTTGCCTGGGTTCTCATCTGGCACGCATCGAGCTGACCGTGATCGTGACGGAGTGGCTCCACCAGATCCCCGACTTCGACGTGCCGCCGGACTATAGGCCCGAAATCAGGTTTCCGTCAAAGACATTCGCGCTCAAAGCATTGCCGCTGAGGTGGAATTAACCGCGGTCGACCCGCGGCAATCCCACCTCAGCGGCCGTTGTCCTACTTGGCGACTTCGGTCGCGGCCACCTGGACGAACACACCGGTGTCCTCGGCCATCAGCAGGCCTCGACCACGGGGCAGCGGGCCACCCTTCATCTTGCCGCGGATGAAGCCCTCGTCCGGGTCGGCGTCCATCACCAGCAGCGGCGTGTTCGCCTGGTGCAGGGCCCGCAGGATCGGGTCGCTGCCCGCCGACGACCAACCACCGAACGTACGGGTGACCAGGACGTGCAAGCCGACGTCGGCGGCCCGGGTCACCCACGGCGCGATCTGGTGCAGCGGCGAATCGAAGCCCGGCGGCAACTGCTGGACGTCGTCGACGATCAGGAAGATCTCCGGACCGCTCCACCACGACCGCGACAGCAACTCCTGCGCGGACAGACCCGGCGGTGGCTGGCGACCGGCCAGCACCGCGGCCAACTCGCCCACCAGCGCCTGCACGCCGTCGAGGTTGTAGGCGAACTTCTCCACATACTCGGTGCCCAGGACGGTCAGCAGCTGACGACGCGGGTCGACCAGCCAGACCTGCGCCGAGGGCTTTCCGGCCGGCGGCGTCGGTGCGGTGGTCGAGCCGGGGGCATACAGCCGGCCGATCTCGGACATGATCGTGGCCAGCGTCGTGGTACGCCCACATTCGCGTCGGCCCGTGACCATCAGGTGCGCATTCTCGTTGAAGTTCAGGTAGACCGGGGCCAAGTCCAATTCCGAGATGGCCCAGGTGATTCCACCGACACCAACACCCTGACGGTGGTCTCGGGCGGCCAGCTCTCGCACCTGCTCCACCCCGAACCGTGCCGGCAGACGGCGCACCGGAGGCGCTTGCCCGCTCGCGAGCCGGCTGACGGACGCGACCACACTGTCGGACTCGAAGATCTTGGTGGGGGTGTTGGCCAGCGCGGGCCGGGCCACCAACGTGTGCAGACCGGCTTGCGGGTCGCTGTCGAGTCGGACGTAGTTGACGGCGACCATGCCGCGCCCCGGCTTGACCGGAACATCCTTGGCGAACCGGGACCGCACCAGCTTGGCGTCCTCGACCGCGGCCAGGCGCAGCTCGATCCGGGACCCGAACCCGCTACGCACCGGCGGCCGCAGCTCGGATTCGCGATCGGCGGTGACCACAACGTGCACCCCGAACGAGGGGCCCTGGTTGATGATCTGGTTCACCTGCTCGATCAGCACCTCGTTTTCCTCGGCCAGCGCCCGGTAGTTGTCGATCACCAGGTAGACGTCTCCGAAGCCGTCGTTGGGCACCGGACCGGCCTCGCCGCCGAACTTGCGGCGCCGGAACACGTCCATCGAGGCGATGCCGTATTCGAGGAAGCTGCGCTTGCGCTCGCGCACCAGCGCGAGCAACTCGGCCACCGTCCGGCGGACACCGTACGGATCGGTCGGACCGGCGACCTCACCCACGTGCGGCAGACGCGCGATCGTGGTCAACGCGGTACCGCTGTAGGCCAGGCAGTAGAACTGGATCTGCTCGGGCGTGTGGGTCAGCGCGGCCGAGCAGATCAGCGTCTGCAGCGCCGTGGTCTTGCCGGCACCACCGGCACCGAGGATCAAGACGTTGGCACCCGGCCCGGAGGTATCCACCGTCCACGGCGGCTGGTCGTGCTTGAACGGCCGGTCGATGATCCCGATCGGGAACTGCAGGTCCCTCGCCGAGCCGTAGTCCTGATCCCAGGGACGGCCGAGGAACCGGTTGACCAACTCGTCGATCGCGACGGGCTGGGTCAGCGGCGGCTGCCACAGCCGGTAGGGCTCGAAGTCGATCTTGCGCAGCTGATTGATGATCTCGGTGCCGACTTTTGGCGTCCTGATGCCTTCGTCGTCCTCAGCCTCGGCGCCCTCGGCCTCGAGCACCTCGCCGTTGCCGAGGATCGGCGGCGGTTCGATATCCGGCCCACCGACACTCACCTCGAGCGGCGTGAACGAGTTGGTAAACAGCTGCGGGCGAATGTAATCGATGCTGTGCACCAGAATCGGCGCTTCGTCCCCGTCGATGGTGATCCCGCGCGAGTAGTAGTCGCGCCACAGGAACTCGGCCTGGAATCGGACGATGTCCTCGAGGCTGCGACGGAAGTAACCCAGACCGGCTTGGGCGGGCAGGTTCACGGCGTTGGGCACACCCGCGGCCTGCGCCGCGCCCGCGGTACGGGCCTTCAGCACCAACCGGTAACCCATGTTCTCCATGAGCTTTTCGGCGCGGCTCTCGATGGTCTGCGACGCCATCATCAGGTGGATCCAGTACGCGCGGCCCTGGCGGCCGATGGAGTCCAGGACGTCGACCGCGGTGGGCATGATGCGGAACCACTCGTAGAACTCGTCGATCACCACCACGAGCATCGGCAGCGGCGGCATGTCCTGCCCGCGGGCGCGCATCCTGGACCGCACCGAGTTGTATTCCTTGGCGTCGTCGACCCCGGCGTTGTCGCACACCGCCTTGCGGCGGGCGATCTCGCCCCACAGCGCGTCCAGGAAGCGCTCCATCAGCGCCTGGTCTTCCTCGAGGTCGGTGATGATCCGCGAGACGTGCGGCACCCCGTTGAAGGGCTTGACCGCCGATCCACCCTTGAGGTCGGCCAGGACGAACTGCAGCTCCTCGGGTGGGTGGGCCAGCATCAGCGACTCGATCACCGTGCGCACCAACGTCGACTTACCGGAACCCGTGGTGCCGGACATGACGCCGTGGGGGCCGTCACCGCCTTCGTCCAGCGACTTCATGTCGAGGAACAGCAGCTCGCCGTTGTCGGAGCGATTGCCGAACGGCACCCGCAACCGCGAACGACCCATCGTGTCGGTACGGGCAGCCCACAGCGCGTCGAAGTCGATCTCGCCCGGATCGTCAACCCCGTAGTAGGCCAGGATGTCTCGCGCGCCGATGTGCGCGACCCGCTGGCCGATCTCCTCGTACGCCTCGGCGAGGCGCCAGTGCGCCAGCTTCTGCCCGAACTCCTCGGCCTCGGCGGCGCTGATCTGGTCGGTCAGGGCGAAGAACCACGGCTTGTCGTCGATCACCATCCAGGTGTCGCGGTCGCGAGGCAGCGCCTCGATCACGCCCTTGTCGTCGAACCGCAAGGTCCGCTCCGGGACCGACGTCCACATCGACGAACCGGTCAGGTCGAAGAACGTCACGCCGTCCACGCCTTCGGCGCTGATCACGTACTCCCATTGCGGGTCAACAACATCGGCGATGATCACCGTGTGCGGTGTCGGCGTCTGGGCCGACGAGCTCGCGTGGCGAGGCGTGAAAGATCCACGGCCGGCGAACAATTCGGCCTGCTCCGCGGCGAACTCACGCACCGAGCTGTAGACCATCCGCGCGTTGCCCGCCGCGTCCTGGCGCCGGGAATCACCGAAGTGCGGCAGCCACTTGACCCAATCCCATTCGTCGAGATCCGAACTGACCACCACCATCTGCACGTGGTCGGGGCCGTGGGAGAACGCCAGCTGACAGACGATCGCCCGCATCAACCCCAGCGCCTGCGGACGCTCACCGATCAGGGCATACCAAGGCTCCACCAGCAGTGAGACCATCTTGGGCAGGTTGTAGACGACGCTCTGATAGCGACCGAACTCCTGAAGCGCCTTACCGGTCACGGGCTCCAGCTCGATGTCGGTCGGCATGTTCTGGGGCTCACCCCAGGTCACCTCGGGACGCGTCATACCCACGCCGACGCGGACGACACCGAAGTTGAGGTCCTTGCCGTCGGGCTTGCGTTCCCACAT
This sequence comes from Unio delphinus, assembly GCA_029339505.1. Lineage (NCBI taxonomy): Eukaryota > Metazoa > Mollusca > Bivalvia > Unionida > Unionidae > Unio > Unio delphinus. The sequence goes on from JAQISU010000406.1 coordinate 250,617, forward strand.
CCGCGGCGATCCGACGGCGGCGCTGAGCGTGTCGGGAGCCGGGTGGAACCACCGGTAGTTGGCGTCCATGCTGTCGGCCGACTCGTGGGCGGTCTCGCGCAGCATGTCCAGCATCAGCATGAACTGGGCGCGCATCGAGTCGAGCTTCGGGCGGCTCATCTGCTGCTGGCCACCGAACCGGCCGCCGAACATCATCATCGCGACGCCACCGATCATGAAGATCGGGAAGATCGCACCGGCGCCGCCGAACACATGGGAACCGCTGGCGAAGGTCATCGCGATCATGCCGATCAGCAGGCCGACCACCAGAACGCCGACCACCACCATCCACCAGGGCTTGCCCTCGGGTGGCGGAATGCTCAGCGGCGTCGGTAGGACGATGTTTTCCGGCTTGATGACCGGCGGCTTCTCCGCTGTCGGCCGGGCAAATCCACGCTTCACTTCGGTACCACCAACTCTGCAGGGGACATATCCATCGGAAGGGTGTCGTGCTCCACCAGCGCATCGGCCCGCGACAGCGTCGGGCCCTGCGGAAGGAGCCGGAGCGCGACCCAGGGCGCCAGGCTCGGGTTGGTCTGCAACCCCAACGCCTCGCGCACTTCGCGGGTGTCGTCCACCCCGAACCGGGCGCCGGCATCCGTCACCCACCATAGCGATTCGGTGGTTTTCGCTCCCGGATCGTTACCGGTGACGGCCACGAAGTTCGCGAAGTTTGGACCGAAGTAGACCTGGTCGGCGGTGCGGCCGGTGGTGTCCGACTTGACCAGCGACACAACCTTTTTCGACTCGGCCTGCGACACCGGGATGGTCGGTCCGGACACCACCTGGATGCGGGCCCGGTTCTCGCCGCCGGTCTTCTCCCACCACCAGCAGGTAGCCGGGTTCTCCCGCAGGTCCGTCACATTCAACGGATTGTCCGGATACGACGACAGGTCCAGCTTGTTGACCACCGGCATCTTGGCCAGCGACGCGGGTTCGACGGTCACCGGCTTGCTGTTGTTGGCACCGCCGGCGTTCTGCATGATCTGCGCGACCAATGGCGGCAGGGTCTGCACCCCTTCCGGCAGCACCAGCGAATACTGTTGCGGCCCACTGATTTGCGGTGTGACGAGGATCGTGCCGACCGGGCCGGGGGCGCCGGGGAAGGTCGCCGCGCTGCCCGCGTTCTGCACCTCGGGCACCGTCAGTTCGGGGCCCACCGGCAACGCGTCAAACAAGGCGCGGCTCATCGGCTTCGCCATGCTGATCTGCTCCGGCGTCAACCCGAGCGGCAACAGAACGGAGCGGTTCGCCGCGTCGATCCGCGACCGGCGTCCTTCCCGGATCACCCAGGTGTCTCCGCTGTAGCTCAACACCACGGCGTCCGAGCCGTTCAGTACGTGTCGGCGGCCACTGAGGTCGGGCGTGCCGTCGATCACCGTCACGGTCACCCCCGACGGCGCGCTGACACCGGTCGAGCCGGCCACGGTGTCGCAGATCAGCCACGACGACGAGGACGGCGTCTTCGCCCCGAAGGTCGACGGTGCGCCGGGGATGCCGACCATCGGGCCGCGCGGGATGTTGGCGATTTGGGTGGACCGCACCAGGTGCGGGTTGTCGGGGCGTCCCGTGATCAATCGCGCCGAGGCGAGGTTCAGTGCCGGGTACAGCTTGTCGCCGACGCGGACATACAGCGCACCGGAGTCGCGGTCCGCGATGATCGGCGAATCCCCCACCTGACCGGCGGGGCTGATGAACGAGTACAGCAGCGCGCCCAGGCAGATCACCACCGCCGCGGAGACGGAAGCCACGATGGCCAAGGTCTGGCGCCGTCCCGGCTCGACCTCCATCCGGACCCGCCAGCGGGTCAGTGCCATCGACGTCCGTCGCGCAAGGAACTGATAGCCGGTCACCTGCGTACGCGTCGAAAGCCCGAGGCCGTACCCCGAGCCGCGCTGCCCGCGACTCTCTTCCGCCACTAATTCACCATCCGGTCTGTTGGGACGCCTGGACACCGTCCAGCACGCGAATCACATCGATAACCGTAAGCCACCCGCAATGACCTCGCCATGTAGCGCAACGTGGCGTTCACTTCAAAGCCTCGTCAAGTCCACCAATCCGGCCGGCGTCATACGCCAGCAACGGCCGGCCCAGCGCTGGCGCACGCCGCTGAACTGGCAGTTTCTAAGTTCCCCACTGGATCCCCCGGTCGGACTATTGCTTTCTCCAATGGGATCGTAGCTGCGCTCGACTAACCCGTCCTGTCGAACAGGTAAAGCCCGGCGACTTGCCTGACCTGCTAAGGAATCTGCGGCCGGCAAATTCGGCGGCGGCCCCCGGCGGCCCGCGTCGTGCCGGGCGGCGTTTGGCAGCAAGATGGGCGGCATGACTGAGCTCGCACCGTCGCTGGTCGAACTTGCCGGCCGATTCGGCATTGCCACTTGGTATCAAGACTGGACTGGCCGCCAGGTTCAGGTTTCGGAGAGCACGCTGGTGACCGTGCTCGCGGCGCTCGGTGTCGAGGCAGCCACCGAACAGGACCGCAACGAGGCCCTGGCCAGCCAGCTGCGCAGGCACTGGTCGCGTCAGTTGCCGGCGACCATCGTCGCGCGTACCGGCGCCCCGACGCGATTCTGGGTCCACGTCACGCACGGCGATCCCGCCGAAGTGCTGTTGCGGCTCGAGGACGGCACCGTGCACGGCGGCGTGCAGCAGGTCGACAACTTCACGCCCCCGTTCAACCTGGACGGGCGCTGGGTCGGCGAGGCGAGCTTCGTGCTGCCGCCGGACCTGCCGCTGGGCTACCACCGCCTGCACCTGCGCTCCAGGGGCATCGAAACCAGCGCCGCGCTGATCGTCACGCCCGACTGGCTCGGGCTGCCCGAGCAGCTTGGCGCCCGCCGGGCGTGGGGCCTGGCCGCCCAGCTGTACAGCGTGCGGTCCGAGCAGTCGTGGGGCATCGGTGACCTCACCGACCTCACCGACCTGGCCGTCTGGTCCGCGTCGCGGCACGGCGCCGACTATCTGTTGGTGAACCCGCTGCACGCGGCCACCCCGACGGTCCCGATGGAGCCGTCCCCGTACCTTCCGACGTCGCGGCGCTTCTTCAATCCGCTTTATCTTCGCGTCGAGGCCATCCCCGAGTTCGCCGACCTGACCAAGCGGGGCCGGCTGCGGCGGCTTCGCGACGACGTCCAGCACCAGGCCGCCAAGCTCGATTCCATCGACCGTGACAGCGCCTGGACGGCTAAGCGGGAGGCACTCAAGCTGCTCCACCGGGCGCCGCGATCGGCGGGCCGGGAGCTGGCCTACGCCGCCTTCCGGGAGCGTGAGGGAACCCCGCTCGACGACTTCGCCGTCTGGTGCGCCCTGGCCGAGAAATACGGCGGCGACTGGCATTGCTGGCCGAGCTTTCTGCAGCATCCCACCGCGATCGGGGTCGCCCGCTTCGCCGAAAAGCACGCGGAAGCGGTCGACTTCCACCGCTGGCTGCAATGGCAGATCGACGAGCAGCTCGCCGCGGCCCAGTCGCAGGCGGTCCGGGCCGGCATGTCGCTGGGCATCATGCACGACCTGGCGGTCGGCGTGCACCCGAACGGGGCCGACGCCTGGGCCCTGCAGGATGTGCTGGCGCTGGGTGTGACCGCGGGAGCGCCGCCCGACGAGTTCAACCAGCTCGGCCAGGACTGGTCGCAGCCGCCGTGGCGGCCGGACCGGCTCGACGAGCAGGAGTACCGGCCGTTCCGCGCGCTGATCCGGGCGGTGCTGCGGCACGCCGGCGGTGTTCGCATCGACCACATCATCGGGTTGTTCCGGCTCTGGTGGATCCCCGAGGGCGCACGTCCCACCGAAGGCACCTATGTGCGCTACGACCACGAGGCGATGATCGGCATCGTCGCACTCGAAGCGCATCGCGCCGGAGCGCTGGTGGTCGGCGAGGACCTCGGCACGGTCGAACCCTGGGTTCGCGACTACCTCTTATTACGGGGTCTGCTGGGCACCTCGATCCTGTGGTTCGAGCTGGACCGCGACGGAACCGGCGGCCCGCTACCCGCCGAACGCTGGCGCGAGTATTGCCTGTCGTCGGTCACCACCCACGATCTGCCGCCGACCGCCGGCTACCTGGCCGGCGACCATGTCCGGCTGCGCGAGTCGCTGGGATTGCTGACCCGGCCGGTGGCCGAGGAGCTCGAGTCCGACCGGGCGGAACTGGCGGCCTGGATGGCCGAGCTGCGCCGGGTGGGGCTGCTCGGTGAGCATGACTCTGACCCCGAGCAGATCGTCCTTGCGCTCTACCGCTACCTGGGCCGCACGCCGTCCCGGTTGTTGGGCGTGGCGCTGACCGACGCGGTCGGTGATCGCCGAACCCAGAATCAGCCCGGCACCACCGACGAATATCCCAACTGGCGGGTTCCGCTGACCGGGCCCGACGGCCGGCCGGTGATGCTCGAGGACGTATTCACCAATCGCCGGGCCGCCGCGCTGGCCGACGCGGTGCGGGCCACACTCGCGCCGCCGACCATTTAATCGAGCCATGCCCCTCTCAGCGAACGACCGATCCGCACTCAGCGACGTGGTCCACCGCTATGCGGCTGGAGTCGACGACCGTCAATTCGATACCGTGGCAGCACTTTTCACCGCCGAAGCCGAGCTGACGGTGCCCGAGCCGCCGACCACCCTGACCCCGATCCACGCGCATCGCGGGCGGCCGGCCATCACGACGGCGGTCGCGGCGGTGGCCGCCGTCGCACGCACCGAGCACGCGATCGTCGGTGAGGTGTACGACGACGGGCCGCGGCCGGACACCGCGCGCGGGCGGATCGCGTGCGTCGCGCATCACTGGACGCGGCGCAACGATGAAGTGCTCGACGCGGTGTGGCATCTGCGCTACGACGACGAGTACGAATCGACGGACGCCGGATGGCGGATCGCGCGCCGATCGCTGACCGTCAACGCCATCGAAACACGGCCGGTACGTCGCTTGTTGTCCTGGGATGCGGACTGAGCGCGCCTGGATCTGCGCGCCGAAGTCGTTTGGCCACGCGGCCTTTCGGGTAGCTACCCAAAAGGCTCAGCTGACGCGGTCGAACGGCAATGACAGCAGTGGAGGTGCTGATGAGGCACAACAGCGATGAACCCCCGCAGGACTCAATGCGAACACCCGGATTGCTCGTTGTCGGGGCCGCCGTGCTCGCGCTGGTGGTGTGTGTCACCAATTTCGCGCTTGGCCAGGTAGGCGCCGGCGTCACCGCCGCGATCGTCGGATTGATGGCCCTCGGGGCCGGTCTGGACTGGCTTGCCATGGACCGCAGGCGAATCCGCCAGGCCGAGCGGGAGTGGTTCATCAGCCACCCGACGCGGTAATGGCGCGGTTACTGCATGGCGGCGAGGTTCTCCACCGATTTGCGCACGTCAGCCCGCAGTACCCTGGCCACGACGTGGCCGACCGGTCCGCTGAGCACACCCCCACTGAGGTCAGCGGTCAGATCGAATGTCGACCCCGGCTGCAGGTCGGTCACCGACATCGCCACCGTGATTCGTATTCCACCCCGCCCGCGGCCTTGCAGCTCAATCGAATTGGGTTCGTCGTAGCGGGTCACCGTCCAGTGGACGACGTTGCGAAAGCCCTTCACCTTGATGCACGACGAGACCTTGGTGCCCTTCTCGATCGTTGCCGGCAGCTCGCCGCGCCATCCGGCGAAGATCGTCATCCACTCGTCGAAGCGAGCCAGATCGGAGGCCAGTTTCCAGGCGGCGCCGGGGTCGAGATCCGATGTCGTCGAAACATCCACTTGTGCCAAGGTTTGTCGCTCCTCGTGAGGCCGTGCCGTTGGGGCAACATACCCGCACCCGGTGAACCGTAACCCGCGGGCTGCGGCCGACTCGTGGCCCCGACACGCTTCCGGGGCCGTTACCGGCCCCGGAAGCAATTTGCCAATGCTGGACTGACGCGAATGGTTATGTCGGGCAGACGCCTTTCACCCAGTCGCTGACGAGTTTGTTGTTTTTGGTGTAGTCCGGGTCGTCGAAGTGCGCACCGCCGGTGGTGACGAAGTGTTCGATTGCATCCTTGACCTTGCTCGGCGGGTTGTACTTCTCAAGGGTGTCGGCGGCTTTGCGAGCGGCAGCGTTATCCGACGCGGTCAGCAGATCGGCGTTCGCGCCGGTGACGTCGACGCATTGGCTGATATCCAGCGTGGTGGTGGGTGCCGCCTCGGTGGTTTCACTCGACGAGGACGTCGACGTGGCGGACGCGGAAGAGGAACTCTTCGTGGCGGATCCGGACGGAGTCGTCGTTTTGCTGCCGGACGAACAGCCCGATATCGCCAGTCCCGCGATCAGCGTTGCCGCGAGTAACCACCGATGGGTCATTTGAACCTCCTATGTAAAGGAACTATTAGGCTGAAATGGGTATCGCACGGCCGTAGACTAACCCACCGCTCTTTGCGGTGTGACTAATTCGCCGGTCTGCTTTTGGCGGGGAATTTTGTTTGCCCGACCCGTCGGTCAGCCATTGCCGGACGGCCGGATCGGGGACAGTAAGCGGCCGCGACGGGTGAGAAATCCAACCGCCGCTGCGAGCTTGTCGTTCAACGTATTTCGGCCCACGAAGGCCAACGGCCGTCGACTACGGCCAGGCCTCGTTCAACTTCTCTTCGACATCGATGACTTGCGCGGCCTGCGCTTGGGGCGCGTCGATTTCGTCGGCGACGTATTGGGCGATGAAACGGCGAATCTCGCCGTCGACGCCGGCCAGGATGCGCAAGATCTCGCCGCGGAACGACTTCGACGACACGTTGACGGTGATATCGGAGGGCCGCGGTTTCGCGACGTCGACAATCAGGACCAGCGGCTCGGCGGCGCGGGCGGTCGCGCGCAATGCGATGTCTCCGGAGACCACGAATCGTTGCTTGTCGAGCCGCAAATCCAGCAGCAGATCAATCGAGAGCGGAATGTGAACGACGAACGTGATGCTGTCACCCAAACGCCGTGTGACGCGGGGGTCTTCGATCTTGACGTTCGCGCTGACCTTGGCAATCCCGCCGGGTCCCTGGGCAATCGGCTCCATCGCGAATTCGTTGCCGGCGATATCGGCGAATGCGGCGGCGACACGCTCGGGGGTGACGGCAACCTCGAAGAACCTGCGTCCGAACTCTTCGTAGGTGAGGTACTCGTGGTTTTGCATAGGCTTATACCGTCTCACGCCACCTGCGGGAAACTTCGCTGATCTGTCCGCGTCGCAGGAATTTCACGTCCCCAACGCCGGGTCGCGTTGTGAACAACGCCACACGTCGGCGCTTCGATTCGGTGTGTCGCCCGACGGCCTGGGACGCTGGACGGCGGAGGTGTTTGAGTCTGATGGGCGCCCACGAATTGATTGAGCCGCGCTCAGCCGTCTCCCGGGTCGAGGGGGTACTCGCCTGGCTTGGCGGCGGACACTGGCGCGAATTAGGGGAACGTCACGAGCGGTCCACCCACGCCGTCGCGGGCGCGGTGGTGCTGCTCGGAGCCATGTTGGCCTGGCTGGTTGCGGCTTTGGCGGTGAACACGTCGGCACGCTGGCCGCTGATCGCCGTCCTCGCGGCGACGCTGGTCTTCGGTCTGCTGGTCGGGGCGGTGACGCGCGGCATCGCGAGCGGCCCCCACCGCGGTTGGCCCGGCATCGCGGGACGCGTCGTCGTCGCGGTGGCAGTCGGCGTCGTCGTCGGCGAACTCGCTGCTCTCGTCGTGTTTTCTCGCTCGATCGATCACCGTCTCGAGGATCGCGCGCTGGCGACCGCCGATTCGGCGCCGGCGGTCGCGCAGGCGTCGGCGGCGCTGCGTCAGACGCGTACCGCGCGCGGCGGGCTCGAGAACGCGGTCACTCAAGCCCGCAACGGCCAGGACAACGCCCTGGTAGTCGCGCGTTGCGAATACCACCCCAGCCCGGCGTGCCCACAGACCCGCATCACCGGCGATCCCGGTACCGGGCCCGAAACCCGAACGGCCAACCAGCTTCTCGCCGATGCGCAGCGTGAGCTCGACACCGCGTTGGCGGCTCGCGACCGCCAGGCACCCGAATTGGACGCGACGATCTCCCGCGAAGAGCGGGCCGTCAGCGATGCCCGCCAGCGCGTGCTCGCCGATGCCGGTCCGGGTGGCCTCGGTGCGCGCTGGATGGCGATGAACGACCTCACGCTCGCGAGCGTCGGGGCGCTGACGTTGCGGCTGCTGACGATCGCGTTCTTCGTGTTCGTCTACCTGCTTCCCCTGATCCTGCGGCTGTGGCGTGGCGAGACCACCCACGATCGCCACGCGAGCGCACGCGCGGAGCGTGAGCGCGCCGAACTCGACGCGGACACCGCGATCGCGGTCAAGCGGGCCGAAGTTCGCCGCGAAGCCGAAATCCTCTGGGCCGAGCACCAACTCACTCAGGCCCGGCTGGCCATCGAGGCCCAAACCGAAATCGACCGCGAGCAGCAACGCCGCCGGGTCACCGAAGCCATCGAGGGGCCGCAGCCCCCGGCGTCGGTGCGGACCTTCGAACCGGTGCAGGAAGATATTTACCTGCCGATCGCCGCCGAGGCGGAGGCCGCGAGTCGGGCCATCGCCGAATTGCCGGCCGGCACCTCGGATTCCGATACACCGCCGGAGGTGGAGAACCTTCCGGTGCCGGTCGAGCCCGCCGGCGAGGTCGAACAGCACGACGAGCGCGCCACGCCGTCGATCCCGTCGCTGCCCGATGCGACCAGGGCCGCGGCACGCTGGATTCGGCCGCTGGTGCCGCCATTCGTCGCGCGGGCCATCGACAACACCACCGCGCCGCTGCGCACCGCGCGCCACGTGTTCGAAGAGGTCGAGGAGATCACGTTCGCGCTCAGGCGTACTCGCAAGGTCACTTTCGACGCCGAGAGCTCCGAGGCCGGCGGGCAACCGTCGCGGCCGTCGACGCCCGCCGAGGCGCGCACCGGGCGGATCACCTCCTCGCGCGAGCAGCACGACCCCGCACAGCAACTGGAACGCCGCTCCTCGCTGCGACTTTCGGTCAAAGACGCCGACGACCTACCGCTGGGGCCGGCGGACGGCGATCGCACCCGGGCGTTGACCGAGCGCGAGGGTCCGCGCCAACTGCGCCCACGCGAGGGCCCCCGCCAACTTCCGCCCGGGAAATAGCCGTCAGCCGACGGCGAGCTCGAGGCGTTCCAGGCGACGCACGAGGAGGCTGGGTAGCCACCGTCCGACGTCGGCCTGCTCGATCGTCGAGGTCCGATCCAGCAGCATGCGCAACACAATCCGGGCCTCCAGGCGTGCCAGCGCGGCGCCCACGCAGAAGTGCAAGCCCTTCCCAAAGCTCATGTGCGCCTTTGCTTCACGGTTGAGCAAGAACTCTTCGGGCTGCTCGAAATGGGCTGGATCCCGATTCGCCGCCGCCCATAGCAGCAGCAGGTGCGAATCGGCGGGCAGGTCGACACCGGCGAGGCTGGTGTCGTGTCGCACGTGACGGTAGTGACCACGGAACGGCGGCTCGCAACGCAGCGTCTCCTCAATGAATACCGTTAGCAGATCTGGGTTTTCACGCACCTGCTGCTGGATATCGGGGCGATTCGCCAGTATCCACGCCGCGCTGCCCAGCAACGACGCCGTGGACTCTCCCCCGGCGGCGAACAAGATGATCATCATCACCTGAGCGGTGACGACATCCAGCTCGCCGGAGGCATACGCGGTGGCGAGTTCGCCCAGGAGATTGCCTTGGGGATCGGCCGCGGCGAGACGAAATTGCTGGTTGATATAGCCGGTGAGCTCCATGACGGCGGTACCCGCGGCGGCCAGCTGCTCCTCGCTGACCAATCCCTCGAGAAGTTGGGTGCTTGCGTACCCCCATTTCACCAATTGGGTGGTGTCGGTGCTGGGCACCCCGATCAGTTCGGCGACCACCATCATCGGCAGCCGGTTGGCCATCGCGTCCATCCATTCGATGCGGCCGTCACGCAGCCCCTCGTTCCACAACCGGTCCGCGGTCTCGGCGACGAACTGCTCGATCGCGCGGATCCGTTTGGCCGCCAGATGGCGCACCATCAGCTTGCGGTGCAGGGCGTGGGCTGGATCATCGCCGGTGGCCAGCACGTGGGTGGGTCCGTCGAGCGGATCCATCTCGAACGCCTTGACCGACCCGTCGGCCGTGTAGGTCATCGTGGCGGTGAGGTTCGACGAAAACACCTCGGGCCGGCCGATGACCTCGTGAATGGCATCCCAGCCGCACACGGCATAGAACTCGGAGTCGTCGATTCGGTGCACGGGCCCGGCGGCGCGCATGCGCGCGTAAAGCGGGTACGGATCCTGCATGGCTGCGTCACTGAAGAACGTGCCGGCGGGGGCGATGACTGTCACGGTCTAAGCGTGAGAACCGGATATCCCCACGTCAATGCCGGTGCAGCAAATTGAAAACGGCTAATCGACGGTGTCGCTTTCGACTGTCTCAAGGTGAATCCGGGACCTGCGACTATGGTGAGATGAATGTCCAAGTTCGTCTCACCGTGAGATGAAGATGTTGGTGCTTCTCGCCGAGAAGGGGTGACCGATGTCGCGTGACGACTGGTTGGTCGGCGGTGATCGGCGCAAGGCCGCCACCGAGCGCATCTATGCGGCCGCCACCGAGATGATCACCCGTGACGGGCCCGATCGCTTCGACATCGACACGTTGGCCAAGCACGTCCATTGTTCGCGGGCCACCATCTACCGCTACGCCGGCGGCAAGGCCGAAATCCGCGACGTAGTCATCGCCCGCGCGGCGTCGCGCATCGTCGAAAGGGTGGGGCAGGCCGTCCAGCACATGAGCGGTTCGGAGCGGGTCGTCACCGCGATCACCGTGGCACTCAAACTGATTCGGGGCGATCCCCTGTATCGGCTGATGATCCGACCGGTCCGGGCCGGCGATATCGCCTGGTTCACCGGTTCCCCGCTATTGGCCGGGTTCGCCACGGAGCTCACCGGACTCACCAACGGCGATGTGTACGCCGCCCAATGGGTGGTGCGTGTCGTGCTGTCGATGATGTACTGGCCCGTCGGCGACCACGAGGACGAGGTTGAGATGGTGCGGCGGTTTGTCGCGCCCGCCTTCACCGGCTCGGGCGCGCTGCCGTCACTCGTCGCCGAAGGCGGCGTAGAGCTCGGGTAGGAAGCCGGCCAGGTGGTTCATCTCCTGCGCGCAGTGCACCAGCAGATTCCGGGCGTTGGCCTCCGGGTTGCCGAGGATGCGAGACGCGATGGGGCGCACTGCCATTGAGGCGACACCGGGAGCGTTGCGCACGGCGATGTATGGCCCGCCCATCCAAAAACGGGACCGCATTTCGGACCCGTCCGGGGTCGAGCGGACGTGGTGGATGAACCAGCCGACGTCCACCGGGGCGTCACTGGCACCGAGCCGGGCACAGATCGCCACCGCGTCCGCGCTGTCGGGTGGGCAGTCCATCTCCGCCGGATCGACGAATTGGATTGCGCCATTGAGCATTGTCGACCCGATGTACTCGCTGATCAGCGACCAGCGGCCGATGTAGCGCTGGGCGCCTTCGCGGCCGGCGTCATCTCCGTCCTTCCACGCCGCGGACAGGTGCGCCCGCGGGTGCCACAGCTTGTAGCGGCGGGTGTCGCTGCCATGCCAGCCGAACCACCACGACCACATCGCCGGCGTGACGCCGGGCATGTCGGTGCGCACCGACACCTGATAGCTGCCGTCTTCGAGAACTCCGTATCCGTTCTCGGTCTGCTGGTAGCCCGCCTCGGCGACGGTCGCGGCGTCTTCGAACGCCACCAATGCCATCCCACCTTGCGGGCCATGCTGCAGCGCCTCGACGACATGCGTTGGCAGCGCGGCCATTTCGGGATTGAAGAATTTACCGAACGGCGTGTTCACGTCGTCGTTGCGATAACCCAGGTACAGATCGCCGGACATCAGAGTCGTCCCATCCATGCGTTGAACAGACCATCCGGGTCGTAGGCCGCTCGTATCTTATCGAGGCGGACCATGGCGTCGTCACTGGCAAACCGGGCCGGGCGCTGGCCGAGATTTTCGTCGGCCAGCTGAATGCCGGTGGCCAGATGCGACATCGCGGCCATATTGGAACGCGCCCAGTCACCGTACTTCGCATCGTCGGATTCGTTCTTCCAGGCACCGTAGAGAGCCAGGTACACCTCGTCTTCGATGCTGTAGGCCATGTCCGGACGTGCCGGCGACGGACCCCAGTTCAGCCACAGGAAGTGCGACGGGTGGTCGGGAATCGTGTCGATGATGTTGTGAATGCCCGGCAGCAGGTCTTCGGCCGACGCCGACGTCCACATGTTGTCGGCGGCGTAGCGGTGATCGGACAGGTAGTTGCTCATCACGGCGGTGTACCAGGTGGGCATATCGGTTGGCATGTAAGGAATTGCGACCAGCGCCTTGTCGACGACCGGCACGGTTCCGAAGATGGCCAGGGCCTGCTGGGCTTCCTCCTCGGTGGCGGCGAATGCCGGCGACGCGAAGGTGATGGCCGGGGTCTCGAGGTTCATGCTCGGGACGCTGCGGCTTGCCACGATCTGCATTTCGACGCGACGGTCCACCTCGGCGCTGACATTGCGCGCCCACGTGTAGATCTCATCGGCGAGCTCGATCGGATAGACGTAGACGCTGGTGCCGCAGGCGCCCGGGCGCGGGTACAGCTTGAGGTAGAACGAGGTGACCACGCCGAAGAAACCCGGGCCGGCACCGCGCGCGGCCCAGTACAGGTCGGCGTGATTGTCTGCGTCACAGTGGATTTGCTCGCCCTCGGCGGTGATGACATCCAGGCCGATGACGTTCTCGCACGCCAGGCCCCAGACGCGGCTGTTCCAGCCGTATCCGCCCTGCAGCAGGTAGCCGCCGACGCACACGCCCTTACAGTGCCCGGCGGGAAAGAAGAGGTTCTGCGCTTCCAGCTCGGCCATCAGGATGCTGCCGCCCTTGCCCGGGCCGACCACGGCCACGCCCTTCTCGGCATCGATGGTCGCGTGGTCGATCCGGTGGACGTCGATCAGCACGGCCCCGTCGCGCAGGTGATTGGCCGCCCAGCTGTGGCCGCCCGAACGGATGTTGACCTTGAGGCCGTTGGCCTTGGCGTAGCGCAGCGCGCTGACGATGTCGTCGTTGTCGACGGCCTGGACGATCAGCTCCGGGTAGCGCGCCGGCACCCGCTGGTTCCAGACCGTGCCGCTTCGGGCGGCTTCGTACCCGTCGTCACTGCGAAAGAAGTGCCGCCCGGCAGGTAGCGCACTCATCTAAATCTCCCTTTGATCCAGATTCCGGTTCTTGGTAGTCCGCAATGCGGAACTCTATAGTGGAAGAGTGCCATCCATGGAACCCACAGCGCCGGCGAATCGCGACGAGGGCATCCAGGTGCTGCGTCGGGCCGCCGCGGCCCTGGACGAGATCGCCTCCGAACCGGGACGGCTGCGGCTTGTCGACCTCGGCGAGCGCCTCGGGCTGGCCAAGTCGACGGCGCGCCGCCTGCTGGTCGGCCTGGTGGAAGTCGGGCTGGCCAGTGTGGATTCGCACGGCCATTTCTCGCTCGGCGAGCGCCTGCTGGGTTTTGGCAGCGCCGCGGGAGCGCACGTCTCGGCGATCTTCCGGCCGACGATCGAACGGGTGGCGCGCTCGACGGACGGCGAAACGGTCGACCTGTCCGTCCTGCGCGGCCAGCGGATGTGGTTTGTCGACCAGATCGAATCGTCGCATCGGCTGCGCGCGGTCTCGGCCGTCGGTGTCCGGTTCCCGCTGGAGGTGACCGCCAACGGCAAGGCGGCGCTGGCGGCCCTGGACGAGGCCGACGCGGAGGCGATGATCTCCCGATTCGGTGCCACGGTGGCCGACCGGTTGCGCCGCGAGACGGCCGAGATCCGGCGCTCCGGCATCGCTTTCGACCGAGGCGAACACACCCCCGGGATTTCGGCCGCCGCTATCGCGCGACGAACCTTGGGCGACAACGTCGTCGCCATCTCGGTGCCGGCACCCACCGAGCGCTTCCTGGAAAAGGAGCAGCGCATCATCGCAGCATTGCGCACGGCGGCCGACTCGCCGGCGTGGACTCGTTGACGAGGCGTGAAGGTGCGGTGAAAACTCGCCGCCGGACGGGGAGTTAAGGCGGGTTTAGTTCGGTGGACTCCTGAAATGGGTTGGCACGGCCGGTGTACCCCCCAGGGACCCCGGCCGCGCCAAGTTCGTGATCACACTTCTCAACAGCTCAGTGCTGCCGCTCCCCTGAACAGTTGGCCCCACTCGTGGCGCGCAGCCGACTGCGCCTCGCTGAAACTGGATGTCTTTTCGCCCTCGCCCGCGAGGTGTACCAGCGCCCATGCCATCGCGAAGACCGGAACCTTGTGACGCAATGCCGCCGTGTGCAGTTCGTCGAAGGCCGTCTCCGAACGGCACCGGCGCAATCCGATGATGATCCCCCGCGCTGTGTCGAGAATGCGGCTGGAGTTCGGACCGCCCGAAGTCTGTGCGGGAACCCAGTTCGCCATGCTGTGCATACCTCCTGTTGCACCCCAACGTAAATCCGCTACTCGGCATAGCGAACAAGAATCCGTGCGAGAACGCATGACTCGCTATCGGAATTCTCAAAGGCGCACTGTGCCATGATTTGTGGAATGCCGTCGTTTTGCCATAGCGCCGTCTACATCGATACGAGCTTGTGACCGTGTCGATACCGGATTCGGCGCCAATCAGGCTGGGGTGTAACACAGCTCGCATTTTGACGGCGACGCCAGCCTACAGGATCGAGTTGAGGTCCTTGGCCTTCGCGATATCGTCCCACTCGACGCCGAGTTCGAGCAAAATCTCCTCGGTGTGCTGGCCGTGCTCGGGAGCGCGGGCGGGAAGCGGCGGGGTTTCGTTGAATTGGACCGGCGCGGCGACGATTCGGTACTCCTCGCCGTAATCGTCGACGTTCTTCACGACGTAGCCGTTGGGTTCGACTTGCGGATCGTTGAGCGTCTCCCGAGGCGTGGCCAGCGCACCCCACACTCCTGGTTCGCTTTCGAGCACCTGCTGCCAGTGCGCGAGGTCTTGGCCGGCAAACGTTTTCGCGAAGATTTCGGTTGCCGCGGCGGCGTTCGCGATCAGGTTGCTCGATGGTACGAAGCGCTCGTCGGTGGCTAACTCCGGCATGCCCATCCGCTCGCAGAAGCCGGCCCAGAACTTGTCGGGTTGCAGGAAGACCAGCTGGATCCACCTGCCGTCCTTGGTTTTGTAGCGATTCACCAGCGGGTTGATGGCCAATCCCGGCGGTGCTCCCGGAATGCCGTCGATATCAAAGAAATCGGCGGCGCAGATCGACGGCGCAATCGACCACATCGCCTGGGCCAACAGGGAGGAATCGACAATCGTCGGCTCGCCGGTCCGTTCCCGGTGGAACAGCGCCGCGCACACACCGCCGGCCAGCGTGGCCCCGCCCTGCAGGTCACCGAAACCGGGCCCCTGCACCGCGGGCGTATCGGTTCCGAACGGGGTCAGCGTGTAGGCAACGCCGCCGCGAGCCAGGTAGGTGGCCGCGTCGAAGCCGCCGCGATCGCGGTCCGGGCCGCGCACGCCGAGTCCGGTGCCACGGGCGATGATGATCTTCGGGTTGAACGCGCGAATGTCGTCGACGGTCAGTCGGGCCCGCTGCAGCGCGCCGGGCAGCCAGTTCGTCAGGAACACGTCCGCGGTGGCCAACAGGCGGCCGAACAATTCCCGACCCGTCTCCGATTTGATGTCGATCGCGACGCTGCGCTTGCCACGGTTGCCCAGCTCCAGGATGAAGTCGGCATCCGGGCGGGCCGCCTCGCGCGTGAAGCCGCCGACGACCAGGGCCCGGCCCGGGTCACCGAACGCCACACCCTCCACCTTGATGACGTCGGCGCCCCAATCCGCCAGGGCGGCGCCGGCCGACGGGACGTAGGTCCACGACGCCAATTCGACGACCCGCACGCCATCAAGCACACCTGACATCGCCAACCCCCTCGGTCCGGACCCTGTCCTTGCTATTTTAGATATTCTAGTTACTCTAAGGGATATTGATAGCCCGGCTACAGCCGCGTGGCTCCCTCACAACCGACGGCAATAAGCACCGGGACGAAGGGTGAGCGATGGGCAGGGTAGCGAGCAAGGTAGCCGTGATCAGCGGCGCCGCACGGGGTCAGGGGCGATCGCACGCGAGGATGCTGGCCGCCGAGGGCGCCGACATCATCGCCGTGGATCTGTGCGCGGATATCGACACCAATGAATACCCACTGGCGCGGCCGGAGGACCTGGACGAGACGGCGAGGCTGGTCGAAAAGGAAGGCCAGCGCGCCTTCACCGCCATCGCCGACGTTCGCGACCGGGTAGCGCTATCGGCCGCGATCGACGAGGGCGTCGCCGAACTCGGTCACCTCGACATCGTGGTCGCCAACGCGGGTATCTGCCCGCTCACCGCGGGTCTGCCGCCGAAGGCGTTCGCCGACGCCGTGGACGTGGACCTGGTCGGCGTGCTCAACCTCGTGCACGCGAGCCTCAAACACCTGCAAGCCGGCGCGTCGATCATCGTGATCGGTTCCAACGCGGCATTCATGTCGTCGATGAACACCACCGGCATCGACGGCGGTCCCGGCGGAGCCGGATATGCCTTCGCGAAACTTGCTGCGGCACACTATGTTAACGACTTCGCCCGGGCGCTGGCCCCGTTTTCCATCCGGATGAACGCGGTGCATCCAACCAACGTCAACACCGACATGTTGCACAGCCCGCCGATGTACCGGGCGTTCCGGCCCGACTTGAAGGAGCCGACCCGCGAGGACGCCGAGCCGATCTTCCCGTTCGTCCAGGCGATGCCGATCCCCTACGTCGAGCCCGAGGACATCAGCGAGGCGGTGTTGTTCCTCGCCTCCGACGCCGCGCGCTACATCACCGGACAGCAGCTACGCGTCGACGGCGGCGGCTTCCTCAAGGTCAAGCCGTGGTCGGGCGCGTGATGCCGAGCGCCGCAGCAGATGTCGAGTGCAAGCTCTATGCGTTGATGGTGTTGATGAAGGCGGCCGACGACCGGCTGTCCAAAGGCATCGGCACCGGCGAGTTCATGTGTGTGTACTGGCCGTCGCGCGGGCAGGAGGCGATCGCCGCGGCAATGGGTGTGGCGCTGCGACCCGACGACCAGCTGGTGACCACCTACCGCGGGCTGCACGATCTGATCGGCAAGGGCGTCCCCCTGGAGGAAATCTACGGGGAGATGATGGGACGCATCCTCGGCGCCGGCCGCGGCAAGGGCGGCACCATGCACATCGCCAAACCCGAGGTGGGCGTGATGCTTTCGACTGGCATCGTCGGCGCCGGACCGCCCGTGGCGGTGGGGCTGGCGATGGCCGCCAAACGCAAGGGGCTTGACCGAGTCACCGTGGTCAGCTTCGGCGACGGCGCCACCAACACCGGCTCCTTCCACGAGGCGGCCAACATGGCCGCACTCTGGGACCTGCCCATGGTGTTCGTCTGCCAGAACAACCTGTACGCCGAGATGACGCCGACCCGCGACACGATGAAGCTCGAACAGGTTGCCGACCGGGCCGCCGGATACGGGATGCCGGGCGTCCGGGTCGACGGCAACGACCCACTGGCGGTGAAAGACGCTCTGGAAGAGGCACTTCGGCGGGCCCGCGACGGCGCTGGCCCCACCTTCGTCGAGTGCGTGACATTCCGCTTCCGCGGCCACTATTTCGGCGACCGGATGCCCTACATCCCCTCCGAACAACTCGAAGCCGCGCTGGCCGCCGACCCGGTGCCGCGCTTCCGCCGGCATCTTGCCGACGCCGGCATCTGCGACGAACGCGAACTCTCGCGCATCGACGACGAGGCGGCGGCCGCGGTGGAATCCGCCCTGCAGACCGTGCTGGCCGCGGAATCGCCGTCGGCGGCCGAACTCGA
Organism: Unio delphinus; assembly: GCA_029339505.1. Lineage (NCBI taxonomy): Eukaryota > Metazoa > Mollusca > Bivalvia > Unionida > Unionidae > Unio > Unio delphinus. The sequence continues at coordinate 268,519 of JAQISU010000406.1, forward strand.
CCAGGACGTGTATGCCACTCCGATCACGTTCCCGGTGTAAAGACATGGACGAAAAAGAAATGACAATGCGCGAGGCGCTGAACCTCGCGCTGGATCAAGCGCTGCAGGCCGACGACCGAGTGTTCCTGCTGGGTGAGGACATCGCCGATCCGGGCGCGTCGGGACCGACGGCGGGCTTGTCGACGAAGTACGGCCACGAGCGGGTGCTGGACACACCGATCTCGGAGGCCGCGATCGTCGGTGCGGCGATCGGCGCCGCGATCGACGGACTGCTGCCGGTGGCCGAGATCATGATCATGGACTTCATCGGCATCGCCGCCGACCAGCTGATCAACAACGCCGCCAAACTGCGGTTCATGACCGCCGGCCGGACAACCGCGCCGATCACCATCCGCACCCAGGTCTACGCCGGGTTGGCCACCGGTGCCACGCATTCGCAGAGCCTGGAAGCGTGGTTCATGCACATCCCGGGGATGAAGGTGATCGTGCCGTCCACCCCGCGCGACGGCAAAGGCCTCCTGACAGCGGCGATCTTCGACGAAGACCCGTGCCTGTTCGTCGAGACGATCCGGCTGCAAAGCAAGAAGGGCCCGGTCCCTCTCGACCCCGGATTCTCCATTCCCCTCGGCCAGGCCGACATCAAACGGCCGGGCACCGACGTGAGCCTGATCGGCTACGGCCGCAGCGTGCACGACGCGCTCGCGGCGGCGGCCACCCTGGCCGAACAGGGGGTAAGCGCCGAAGTCGTCGACCTGCGCACCCTGGTGCCGCTGGACGTCGAGACCGTCGTCGCGTCGGTACGGCGTACCCGCCGCGCCGTAATCGTGCATGACGCAGTGCAATTCGCCGGCCCCGGTGCAGAGGTCGCCGCGATCGTGGCATCGGAGCTGTTCGGCGAACTCGCCGCGCCGGTCGAGCGGGTGGGCGCCCGGTTCGTGCCCAGCCCTGCGGCGGCCGCGCTCGAGGCGCAGGTGTACCCATCACCGGCCCGCGTCGTGGAAGCCGCGCTGCGCACCCTGGCAAGGGCGAATGCGCATGGCTGACTTCGTTATCCGCATCCCCCGGGTGTCGGTCGCGGTGGCCGAAGCGGAGCTCACCGGCTTGCTCGTCGACGCCGGCGAGCACGTCGAGGCGGGCACGCCGATCTATGTGATCGCCACCGAGAAGGTGGAACAGGAAATCGAAGCCGGAGCATCCGGCACCGTGCAGTGGACGGGCCAGGTCGGGACCACCTACGACATCGGCGCCGAAATCGGCGTCATTTCGTCATAACGGAAGGGCAAAGCATATGGACCTCAACCAGACTCGCGAGCGCATCATCTACCAGAAGGATGGGCCGATCGCGAAGATCACTCTCAACTGGCCGGAGAAGGCCAACGCGCAGGACCAGAAGCTGGCCGAGGAGGTCGACGCAGCGCTGCTGGACGCCGACCGTGACTACGACATCAAGGTGCTGGTGCTCAAGGCCAACGGCAAGGGCTTCTGCTCCGGGCATGCAATCGGCAACAACGCCGTCGACTATCCGTCGTTCGTGGAGAACGCGATGGTGACGGGCCACCCGTGGAAGGCGCAGTCGGATCTCTTTGTGAAGCCGACGCTGAACCTGTGGGAATTCTCCAAGCCCACCATCGCCCAGGTCCACGGCTACTGCGTCGGCGGCGGCACGCACATGGGCCTGACCACCGACATCGTGATCGCCGCCGACGACGCCTACTTCTCCTACCCGCCTCTGCAGGGCTTCGGCATGCCGTCCGGTGAATGTTCGATCGAACCTTGGGTTTTCATGAACTGGCGCCGCGCGGCCTACTACCTGTTCACTGCCGAGGTGATCGACGCCAAGAGGGCGCTGGAAGTCGGCCTGGTCAACGAGGTGGTCAAGCGGGAGGATCTGGATGCTCGGGTGGACGCGATTGCCCGCCACATCGCCCAGGCGCCGTTGACGACGCTGATGCTCACCAAAGCCAATCTGAAGCGGGCCTGGGAACTGATGGGCATGCGGGTGCACTGGCAGAGCTCCAACGACCTCGTCGCGCTCGCCTCGATCAGCAAGGACGTGCAGCAATTGATCCAAACCGTGTTCAAGGACAAGGTGCTGCCGTCCGAACACGCCCGGCGACAGGCCGCGGCCGCCGCCCAGACCGACGGCGCCGCAGCCACTTAGGCCCGCTGGTGAACATCGCCGATCACGCGATCGCGGTCGCACCGTCACCGGCCCTGATTGCCGACGGTGCCGCGATCTCGTTCGGCGAACTGTACGAGCGAAGCCAACGGATCGCGGCGGCGTTACACGACGCGGGCCTGCGCCCCGGCGACGGCGTGGCCCTGGTGTTGCCGAACCGCCCGGAGTTCTTCGAAATCACCTGGGGCTGCCAGCTTTCCGGGCTCTATTACACCGCGATCAACACCCATTTCACCGCCGACGAGGTCGCCTACGTGATCGGCGACTCCGATGCCAGGGCGGTGTTCGTCGACGCGTCGATGCCCGACATCGCCGCCCACGTGCGCGAAGTGAACACGGCCGTCGGCGTCCACATCGGCGTCGGCGGGCCGCTGCCCGGGTGGGCCCGCTACGAGGACACCCTGGCGGCGGCGGGTGCCGCGCCGCCGCTGGCGGACGGATCCGAGATGCTCTACTCCTCGGGCACCACCGGGCGGCCCAAGGCGGTGCGCCGGCCGCTGCCGACCGATGGCAACGGCTCCTGGGCCCAGTCGGTGCTCGAGATGGCGCTTATCCACAAATACGGCATGAGCCCGTCGAGTGTGTACCTGTCCCCCGCGCCGCTGTATCACGCGGCCGGGGTGAACTACACGATGGCGGTCAATCGCGTCGGCGCCGCGTCGATCATGATGCGCAAGTTCGACGCCGAGACCGTGCTGAGGCTGATCGACACCCATCGCGTGACGCACGCCCAATTCGTTCCGACGATGTTCGTGCGCATGCTGAAGCTGCCCGAGACGGTGCGGCGCAGCTACGACGTCTCCAGCCTGCGCTGCGTGATCCACGCGGCCGCCCCCTGCCCGGTGGACGTCAAGCACCAGATGATGGACTGGTTCGGGCCGATCATCCACGAATATTACGGCGGCACTGAAGGATTTGCGGGAACGGTGATCGGCCCCGAGGAATGGCTGGCCCACCCCGGCTCGGTCGGCATCCCGATGGCCCCCGTTCACGTCGTCGGCGACGACGGACAAGAGCTTCCCCTCGGCCAGGCTGGAGAGCTTTACTTCGAAGGTGGACCCGATTTCGAGTACTTCAAGGATCCCGCCAAGACCGCGTCGGTCTACAACGACCGCGGTTGGCGCTCCCTGGGGGACATGGGATACGTCGACGAGGACGGCTACATGTACCTGACCGATCGGTCGACGTTCATGATCGTTTCCGGTGGGGTGAACATCTACCCGCAAGAGGCGGAGAACCTCCTGGTCATGCATCCGAAACTGGTCGATGCCGCGGTCTTCGGCGTACCCAACGACGAGTTCGGCGAAGAGGTCAAGGCCGTCGTGCAGCCGGTCGCGGGCGTTGCGGCCGGGCCCGACTTCGAGGCCGAGCTGATCGCGTACTGCCGGGCCCACCTGGCCGGCTACAAGTGCCCGCGCACAGTCGAATTCGACCCGGAGCTGCCTCGCGATCCGAACGGGAAGCTGTACAAAAGGCGCATTCGCGAGCGGTATTGGCAGGGGCGGGCATCACGGATCGTGTGACGCTGACATAAGGGATGACGAGATGGCGGTAGAGACAGGCTCGAGACGAGCCCACGTGGACTGGACGGCGTTGCCGGTGCCATGGGCGGTGCAGGCCGCCGACCGAATTCCCAAGCAGCGCTACTACGACCCGGATTTCTACGCACTCGAGGCGCAGATGTTGTGGCCGCGGGTGTGGCAGATGGCGTGTCGGCTCGAGGAGATACCCAAGCCCGGCGACTACGTGGAGTACGAGATTCTCGACGAATCGATCATCGTGGTGCGGGTCGACAGCGAAAGCGTCCGCGCCTATCACAACGCCTGCCGTCATCGCGGGGTAAAACTGGTGGAAGGCAACGGGAATCGGCGTACCTTCGTGTGTCCGTTCCACGGCTGGTGCTGGGGCATCGACGGCCGCAACACGTTCGTATTGCGGCCCGAGGCGTTCGCCGCGGAGAACATGCGCGAGGGCGACCTCGAACTCGTCTCGGTCCGCTGTGAGCTCTGGGGTGGCTGCGCGTGGATCAACCTCGACGACGCGGCGCCTCCGCTGCGCGAGTGCATGGAACCGTTCGCGTCGATCTACGACGCCTGGCAGGTGGAGACGCTGCGCACCGAGTGGTGGCAGTCTTGCCGGCTTCCGGTGAACTGGAAGCTGGCGACGGCGGCGTTCATGGAGGGCTACCACGTTCCCCAGACCCATCCCCAGCTGCTGCCGTCGAGCATGCCCACCACATCCGCGAAACCCGGCCTGGCGCAGACCAGCCTGTATTTCATGCGCACGCTCGGCGAAGGCATGGCGGGAATGACGCACGAGAACGACGTCCGCATTGCCGAGGGCTTGCAGAACATCGAGCTGCCGGCCGATCCGGCCGAGGCCATGGCCACCTGGCGCAGGACGCTCAACGACGCCATCGTCGGCTGGCATCGCGCCCGGGGCTGCGACATGCCCGATCTCAACGAATTGGCGAGCCGCGGCATCACCGAGGCGATCAATTTCGCCTTCCCGCATTACTTTCTGCTGCCGCAATACAGCAGCGCCTCGTCGTACCGCATCCGGCCGCTGGGCCCCGAGGAGACCCTGTTCGAGATCTGGTCGCTGACGCGGATCCCGCCGGACCAGGTCACCGGCAAGCCCACCCCACCGGAACCCATGGCACCCGACGACCCGCGCTGGCCGCCGATTCCCGCCCAGGACTTCTCCAACCTGCCGCGCCAGCAAAAAGGACTGCACTCCAAGGGATTTGAATTCATGCGACTGTCCGACCAGATCGAGGGACTGATCTCGAACTTCGAGCGGGTGATCGACGGCTTCCTCGCCGGGCTGCCCTACGACGCGCTGGTTCCCGCGATTCAGAAGACCAACACCACCATCGACGTGCCGATCGCCGACCTGGGCTTCGGCTCATGAGCACCGCATGGGATCGCTCGGTCGACCTGTTGATCGCGGGCAGCGGTGGCGGCGGCATGGTGGCGGGGCTGGCGGCGCTGGACAGTGGGCTCGAACCCCTGATCGTCGAAAAGCAGGCGCTGGTCGGCGGATCGACCGGGCTTTCCGGCGGCATCGTCTGGCTGCCGAACAATCCGTTGATGCGCGCCGACGGCATCGCCGACTCGCACGAAGACGGTCTGGCGTATCTGGCGGACGTGGTCGGCGATATCGGTGCGGCTTCCTCGCCGCAGCGGCGAGAGATGTTCCTCACCGCGGGCTACGAAATGCTCAACTTCCTGATCCGCAAGGGTGTTCGGCTGATCCGCTGCGCCGGCTGGAGCGACTACTACCCGAATCACAAGGGCGGCAACGAGTCCGGCCGGGCCGTCGAGGGCATTCCGTTCGACGCCGCCGAGCTGGGCAGCTGGCACGACAAGGTGCAGCCGCCGCTGGCCAAGAACTACGGGTACGTGGTGCTGACCAACGAGCTGCGTTAGGTCCAGTACTTCAACCGGGCGCCGCACGCATTCGCGGTGGCCACCAAGGTGTTCCTGCGCACCGCCGCGGCCCGAGCACGCCGGACCCAGATCCTCACCAACGGCTCGTCACTGATCGCGCAGATGCTCAAGGCGCTGATCGAACTCGGCGGCAATCAACCCCCACTGTGGACGAATACCGCGATGGAAGACCTGATCGTCGAGGACGGCCGCGTCGTCGGCGCGCGGGTCAACCGCGACGGCATCGCCCTGAACATCGAGGCGCGCAGGGGCGTTCTGCTGGCCGCCGGCGGCTTCGGCCACAACAAGGAGATGCGCCGGCGCTACAGCGGTGACCAGCCTAACGAAGGCCAGTGGTCGATCGCCAACGCCGGCGACACCGGCGAGGTGCTCGAAACGGCGATGCGGCTGGGCGCCCAGACCGATCTGCTGGACGAAGCATGGTGGCTGCCTTCGGTTTTCATCGCCAACGGGGGCGCCGTCGCCGCATCATTGGGATCGGGACGGCAGCGGCCCGGCGCCATCTACGTCGACTCCACCGGGCGGCGGTTCTGCAACGAGTCGAACTCCTACGTCGAGGTCGGCAAGGCGATGTACGCCAACAAGGCGGTGCCGTGCTGGATGATCTTCGACGACGGCTACGTGCGCCGCTACGTCACCAGCGCCAATCCGCTGAAACGCAACCAGCATCTGCCGCCGGAGCTGATCGACAAGGGCGCGGTCAAACGCGGCGTCACGATCGCCGACCTGGCGCGCCAGATCGACCTGCCCGCCGATGAGTTGTCGCGCACCATCGAACGGTTCAACCGGTTCTCGGCCAAGGGACTGGATCCCGACTTCGGGCGCGGCCAGTCGGCCTACAACGACTGCCTCGGCGATCCGGGGTATCGACCGAACGCCGCGATCGGCCCGCTGGACCACGCGCCGTACTACGCGACCAGGGTGCTCCCGGCCGATGTCGGCACCTGCGGGGGCGTGATCACCAACGAACACGCCCAGGTGCTCGATCAGCAGGACCAGGTGATCGACGGTCTGTACGCGACGGGCAACACCACCGCGACGGTGATGGGCCGCACCTATCCGGGTGCCGGCGCCAGCATCGCCAGCTCGATGGTTTTCGGTTACGTCGCCGCACGGCATGCCGCCGGGCGCAAAATCGCCGGCGAGCACTGAAACCGTTTCACGTTGGCGGGGAACCCTTTTCGTCGCGGTCGACGAAATCGCGTGGCTTCATGCCCGATTGCATGAGTTCGGCGCGCCGCTCCTGGACATCGGTTGCGGCGCCGACCATGTTGGTCAGGATGTGGCTGACCTGAAGGTGCACGCGCATTCCCATCAATTCCCAGGCGCGCTTGACGTTGTTCTTGACCGCCATCAGTGTGGTCAGCGGGATTTGGGCGATCCTGCGGGCCATCTCCTCGACCGTGTCCTCGAGTTCTTCGCGCGGCACCACCCTGTTGAGCAGCCCCCAGTCGAGCGCCTGCTGGGCGGACAGCGTCGGCGCCAGCAGCAACCAGTCCATCGTGCGATGCCAATTCATCAGCAACCACGGCTCAATCATGGTGTGCCCGCCCGGTTCTCCGAGGCTTTGGGCAAGCGGCATCTGGAAATACGCATCGTCGGACGCCACGCAGAAGTCGGTCAGCAGGCCGAGATAGATCCCGCCCCCCATGCAATAGCCGTGGATCGCCGAGATCGTCGGCTTGGGGAATTCCCAGAGATACAGCGTGGGCCACAGAAACAGGTCGGCGGTGCCTTTGTACAGGTCCTCAAACGTGTTTCCGAAATCCGGATAAGGGTTTTCGTCGGGCCCCCAGCGCGCCACATGGCCGCCGCAGAAACCCTTGCCGTTCGCTTTGAGAATGACGACCTTGATCTCTTTGTCGCGGTCGGCCTCGTGCAGGCAATTGTCGACTTCCGTGACGAGAACGGCGTCCTTGGTATTGGCCTTGTCGACCCGATTCAAAATGATCCGCGCAATCGGCGGTTCGCGTTCATAGATGACCGCTTCGAGCTCGCGCCGCTCCATTATCGGGACCTTACCCGCCTCCGCATTCATCTAGCAGTTGCATGATCACGACACGAGGAGTGAGCTGTATTGAGTGCGCACCGGGCTGCGCCACGGCCGACATTCTGACGACGAATGGAGCTTGTATGCCGACTCCTTTGGACCGCGCGGCCCAGCTGGACCTGGTGGCCAGGCTCCAGTCGTCCTACCCGGAACTTCCGGACGCGCCCACGCCGGATCTCATCGATCACGACAAATTCGCGGCCTACACCAAAACCCCGCACGACGTCGGTGGCGAGCCGGACGCCCCGATCCCGTGGGAGAACAAGCAATACGAGATCTGGGAAGAGAACACCTACATCATGTGTGAGGTGCTCGGCTGGCGCGGCATCTGGCTATCGGAGGAACGCCGCCGGATGGGCAACGTGGACCTGGGCCGTGCCATCTATCTGGGTCTGCCCTATTACGTGCGGTGGTTGCTCGCGGTCGTGCGCGTCCTCGTCGAGAAGCACCACATCGGCGCGAGCGAGCTGGCCGAACGCATGGTCGAGGTGAAGGCCCGGTATGCGGACGGGCTGCAGGGCAAGCCCTTGGAGGCCAAGCCGAAATTCGAAGGCGACCCGGCCACGGTCAAGCGCAACGAACACCACATCCACGCCGTCGGCATCGGCGACCCGCAGATCTTCGCCGGGCAGGCCGGTGAACCGAAGTTCCGGGTCGGCGACAAGGTCGTCGTGAAGGACCTACCCATCCTGCTCTACACCCGCACCCAGGAATACGTGCGGGGCGCGACGGGTGAGATCGCCGTCGTCACCTACGAAAGCCCCGCGGCCGAGGACGAATCCTGGGCCGGGCCCGATCAAAAACCCGAGTGGTTCTACATCGTTCGGTTCAACCTCTCGCAGCTGTGGCACGGGTACACCGGTCCCCCCAACGACACGCTGCAAACCGAGATCCCCGAGCGGTGGCTCCAAGCGGCTGAAGGGACGTCCGCATGACCGATCACGACCACGACCACGACCGCACCGCCGCGCCGATGGTGGACGAGATCACCGACTTCGAGGTGCTCGAGATCGCCCTTCGCGAATTGTGTATCGAGAAGGGGATTTTCAGCGCCGAAGAGCATCGGCGGATGACCGAATACGCCGAACAGATCGGGCCGACTCCGGCGGCTCATCTGGTGGCCCGGGCCTGGCTCGATCCCGAGTTCAAGAAGCTGGTGGTTTCGGATCCGCTTGCCGCCAGTAAGGAAGTCGGGGTCGACTGGCTGCACCCCACGGGTTTCGGCACTCCGAGTGACTTCACGGCCTTCCACGTTTTGGTGGACACGCCCGATCTGCATCACGTCATCGTGTGCACCCTGTGTTCGTGCTATCCCCGTCCGATTCTGGGTAATTCGCCCGAGTGGTATCGCACTCCCAACTTCCGTCGCCGCATTGTGCGTTGGCCGCGCCAGGTGCTTGCCGAGTTCGGACTCTATCTACCCGAAGAGGTCGAGATTCGGGTCGAGGATTCGAATCAGAAGCATCGGTTCATGGTGATGCCCGTTCGCCCCGAGGGAACCGATGGCTGGACGGAGGACCAGCTGGCCGAGATCGTCACCCGCGATTGCCTGATCGGTGTCGCCTTGCCCGGGGCCGGCGTCACGACGAACGCGATCACCGAGACCCGACCCGCGATCCATCCGGTCGGCGACTGATGACCTCCTCGATTGCGTCATTGACGAAAATCGTTGAACGAAACCAGGTCTGGAGCCGGATGGCGGCCAAATACGGAGTCGAGAATCCGGTGCCGCCATGGCAAACCAGCCTGGACGGGATCTGCGACGCCCTGGACCAAAGCGCCTGCGGCCCACAGGCACTCGGCTTCCTCGACCGGCGTAACGAAGAGGATGCCCTGTCGGCGACGGTGTATTCCGACCTGCCCTACCCGGAAAACCGGTTGGTTGCGCTGGCGCATTCGCTCCTGGCGCACGGCGTGATCGACGAGGCCGAACTCGAAGAGCGCATGGCGGCGGTGCGGGCCAGGCTCGAATCCTGAACTAACGCGGCGACGCACATCACAGGCGGCGTTTTCGTCGTTGCGCACCGGATGCGCTAGGCTGTTGGCAACGTTGGCCTCACAGCTAGATGTCAACTACGTCGTGGAACGCTTCTTCATCCCACCTGATGCCGCCCCGAAATTCGGGTTAGCGCATCACGTTCAGATGATCCGTGCATCCGCACCAGCTTGTCTCGCGGCGATCGATATTGCCGACCGGCAATCTCGCCACCTCGTGCCGATGGCCGCGCGACTCATCAGTCGCCTGCCCGACACCACCGATGCCGGAAAGGCACCGAAAAGTGAACACCGACAAAACCTTTGCCGATCTCGGCGTGCGCAGATCAATCGTCAGCGCGCTCGCCAAGCGCGGCATCGAACATCCATTTCCGATCCAGGTCGAAACCCTCCCCGATACCCTCGCCGGCCGCGACGTGCTGGGCCGCGGGAAGACGGGCAGCGGTAAGACTCTTGCCTTCTCGATCCCCCTTGTCAGCCGGCTCGCCGAGGCGAACCGCCGCCCTTCCCGGCCATCGGGTTTGGTGCTCGCGCCGACCCGCGAGCTGGCGACCCAGATCACCGCGACACTGGAACCGCTGGCAGCGGCCTGTGATCTGCGTGTCACCACGATCTTCGGTGGCGTTTCGCAGCACCGGCAGGTAACCGCCCTCAAGTCCGGCGTCGACATCGTGGTGGCCTGCCCGGGTCGCCTCGAGGATCTGATGAAGCAGCGGCTGATCAGCCTCGAAGCGGTCGAGATCACCGTGATCGACGAAGCCGATCACATGGCCGATCTCGGCTTTCTCCCCGGCGTCACCCGGATCTTGGCCGCGACGCCGAATGGCGGCCAGCGGCTGCTGTTTTCGGCGACCCTGGACAACGGGGTCGACAAGCTCGTCAAGCGATTCCTGCGCGACGAGGTGTCGCACTCCGTCGATAGTGCCGACTCACCGGTCTCCGAGATGACGCATCACGTCTTCCACGTCGCCAACGCGGAAGCCAAAAAGGAGGTCGTGCACCGGCTCGCTTCCGGCACCGGGCGCCGGATTCTGTTCATGCGCACCAAGCATCAAGCCCGCAAGCTCGCCAAACAGCTCACCGAATCGGGAGTCCCGTCGGTCGACCTGCATGGCAACCTGTCTCAGCCGGCCCGCGAGCGCAACCTGGCGATGTTCGCCTCCGGCGGCGCCCGGGTGCTGGTGGCAACCGATATCGCCGCGCGCGGCGTGCACGTCGACGAAGTCGAACTCGTCGTGCACATCGACCCGCCCGCCGAGCACAAGTCCTACCTGCACCGCTCCGGACGCACGGCGCGGGCGGGCAGTGCCGGAGACGTCGTCACCGTGGTCCTGCCCGAGCAGCGCCAAGACACCCAGGCACTGATGCGCAAGGCCGGCATCAAGGTCGCTCCTCAGCAGGTCACCGCCACATCGGACGCGGTCCAGGCGCTGGTCGGTGAGGTGGCGCCCTACCAGGCTCCGGCACCCGTCGCGGCGGCCCCGCGTCCGCCCCGGCAGCATCGGCCGAAGGCCGGCGGGCAACGGCGCCGTCAGGGCGGCTCCCGGTCGTCGAAGAGCACTACCGCCCGCGCCGAGTCAGGGACAACGCACCGCACCGCGACACCGACGCGGCGCGTCGAACATCGTCGTCGATCCAGCCGCGCGCAAGGCTAGTTTCGCGGGGCTCACGCCCGCGCCAGCAGCCATGCCTGCCCGTCGCCTTCCCCGGCGGCGATGACGCCGAGTTCGCCGAAGGCCGCGGCGAGTTCGCCGGGGGCCGCGCGAAACGGACCCGGTTCGGCACCGACTTCGCTCAGCGCCGCGGTGGCCAGCAGCCCGCCCGGTGCCAGGCGCTCGATCAAGGCCCGGTCGAGACGGCGGTCGCGGAACTTGTGGCAGACGATGACGTCGACGAGCGGGCCGTCCGGCAGGCCGTCGTCGAGATCGACGACGTCAAAACGGCAGCGCTCGTCGACGCCGCTGTGCCGGGCCAATTCCCGGGCTTGGCCGACGGCCACCGCGGAGACGTCCAGCCCGACCACCTGCAGGCCGCGCTGGGCCAGCCAGACGGCGGCGAATCCCCGGCCACAGGCGATATCGAGCGCGCGCCCGGTGGTCGGGAAGAGATCCGCATAGGCGGCGAACGCGCCGGGCGGCCCGACGGCACCGCCGGACGCCGGTCGGGTGCCGGTGTACCGCTCGTCCCAACGGCGCTGGTCCTCGCGGGTCACAGCCGCCACCTTACGACGCGGGTGGCAACGACGACCCAAAAGTTCTGGACAGCTGTCCGCATTTGACGCGCCTTCGTGTCCGGCAAGCGTGGCAAATGAGACGCCATTGCCGCTGGAACGCGTCGTTTAGCGGCTATGGGACGGCGCGGTTGGCCGCGGGCATCCCGTTTCCTACACTGGACGAGTGTCTAGAGAAGTGGCGCCTCCCGCCGGGGCGGTGGATGGTGCCGCGGGTGCCCGCCGCTCGGATCGGCGGCCCGGTCAAACGATCCGCAAGGTCCTCGACGCCGGCCTGGAGGAACTGCGCGCATCGTCCTACGCCAACCTGACGATGCGGGCCGTTGCCGCCCGCGCCGGGGGTGTCACCGGCCAGCGCCTACACCTACTTTCCGTCGAAAAGTGCCCTGGTGGCCGCGGTCTATCTGCGCTTTCTGCACGAACTGCCGCTGCACACCGATGTCAACGACACCACCAAGACCCGGGTGAGCGCGACGCTGCGCGACATGGCGGTGGCCGTGGCCGACGAGCCCGAGCTCAGCGCCGCCTGCGGCGCGGCGTTGATGGCCGACGATCCCGCCGTGCAGCCGCTGCGCGAACAGATCGGCGAGGAAGTGTCCAAGCGGATCGCCGCCGCGCTGGGCCCGGGCTGGCCGCGTGCCGTGAAATCGACATTGCAGATGACCTTTGCCGGTGCGCTGATGACGGCGCGTTTCGTCAGCTACGAGGAGATCGCCGGGCAACTCGACGAGGCGGTCAACCTGATCCTGGGAGCCTCGGTTGCCTGATTAGCCGACCACACAAGCGTTTTGGACCATTCGACCGCCGGACGCCGGCGAAACTTCGAGGAGAGTCATGGGTGAAAGCGGATTCAACCTGTCGACGGTGTTTTCCACATTGGCACGGGCACTACCCAAGCAACGCGTCCTGTTCTGGCGCGGCCGCGAGTGGACCTACGCCGAGATGGACGCCCGCGTCGACGGCGTCGCCCACTACCTGTCGTCGCTGGGGCTGGGATGTCACACCGAACGGGATCGCTTGCCGGGACACGAATCCGGCCAGGATCACGTCGGGCTGTACCTGCGCAACGGCAACCAGTACCTGGAGGCGATGATCGGGGCCTACCGGTCGCGAGTCGCACCGTTCAACGTCAACTACCGCTACGTCGACGCCGAGCTGGTCTATCTGCTCGACAACGCGCAAGCCCGGGCGCTGGTCTACCACGCCGAGTTCGCGCCCCGGGTCGCAGCGATTCGCGATCAACTCCCCCGGCTGGAATTCCTGATTCAGGTGGCCGACGATTCCGGTCAGCCGCTGCTACCCGGTGCGGTGGACTACGAATCGATCGTCGAGACCCCGCCCCCGCCCGGTGGAATGCCGACTCCCTCCGGGGACGACCTCTACATGCTCTACACCGGCGGCACCACCGGAATGCCCAAGGGTGTGCTGTGGCGACAGAACGACGTCTTCATATCCACCATGGGCGGGCGCCCTTTCGGCTCCGACGAGGCGATGAAGTCCTACGACGAGCTGGCCGAGCGGGCTTCGGCGGCGCCCGGTTTCGCCTCCGTGCTGCTGATTCCGCCGCTGATGCACGGCGCAGCGCAGTGGGGTGCGTTCCAGATCATGACGATGGGCGGCTGGGTCACGTTCCCCGACGACGTCCACAGCATTCGCGCCGACGAGATTCTGCGACTGGTCGAACGCGAACGGGTGATGAGCATTCCGGTCGTCGGCGACGCGATCGCCCGCCCGCTGATCGACGAGATCGAACGCGGCGGCTACGACCTCTCCGGGCTGATCAACATCAGCAATGGCGGCGCTCCCCTGACCCCCAGTGTGCGCAAGCGCTTTGTCACCGCGTTGCCGAACCTGCTGGTGATCGACGCCGTCGGAGCCTCGGAAACGGGCCTGCAGATGAGCGCCCTGCCCACGCAATCGGAGCCCACCGCGGTGGCGGCGTTTACCCCGGGCTCCGAAACCGGCGTTGTGGCAGAGGATTTCAGCCGTCAGATCGGCCCCGGGGGCGGCGAAGGATGGCTGGCCCGGCGCAACATGATCCCGCTCGGCTACCTCGGCGATGCGGAGAAGACGGCACGCACCTTCCCCGTTGTCGACGGGGTGCGCTGGTCGATTCCCGGCGATCGGGCCCGATTCCTCGCCGACGGGCGCATCGAGCTGCTCGGTCGCGACTCCGTGACGATCAATTCCGGCGGCGAGAAGATCTTCGCCGAGGAAGTGGAGGCCGCGATGGCCGAGCACCCCGGCATCTATGACGTGGTTGTGACCGGCCGGCCGTCGGAGCGCTGGGGCAATGAGGTCGTGGCGATCGTGCAGCTCGTCGAGGGCCGCGATCCGTCCGACGAGGAGCTGCTGGAGACGTGCCAGCAACACATCGCCCGTTACAAGCTGCCGAAGGCCATCGTCCGCACGGCCAAGGTCCAGCGCTCGCCGGCCGGTAAGGCCGACTACCGGTGGGCCAAGCAGATCGCCGCCGAAAGCCTGCCCACCACAACAGGATCCGGCTAGAACGCCGGTGTGAGCGTCCGGGCCGGCTGGCCGGCCCGGAGGAACTGGCCGAACCGCTGCTTGCCGAGCGCCGGCGAGGCTTGTCCGGCGCCGAACACGCGTTGCCCGGACACCAGGACGTGAGTGACGGTGTCGTCGTTGCGGTTCACCATCCGCGACAGCCCGCCGTAGGAGTCGACCGGGTGCTCGGCATACGCATCCAGGGATTCGTCGAGCTTGTCGGGGTCGATCACCACGAGGTCGGCGCGATCGCCCTCACGCAGGGTGCCCGCGTCGATGCCGTACCAGGCGCCGAGTTCGCCGGTCAGCCGGTGCACCGCCCGTTCGATCGACAGGAACGGCGTGCCGCGCCGCAGCAGCCGCAGGCCGGAGTTGTAGAACGCCATGTTGCGCAGGTGCGCGCCCGCGTCGGAGAACCCCATCTGGACATTCGGGCTTTGCGCCAGCTTCTTCAACAACTCGGGCCGGTGGTTGGAGATCGTGGTGCGCCAGCGCAGCGCCTCACCGTGCTCGAGCACCAGATCGAGGAACGCATCGACCGGATGCAGCCCGCCGCGATCGAGGCCCACCTGGCCGAACGACTTGCCGACCACCGATTCGTCCGGGCACGCCACGATGTCGGCGTCGAAGAAGTCGCGGTGCCACACCCGCGGCCCGTATTTCTGGTCGTAGTCCTTGCGGAACTGGCGCCGATATTCCTCGTCGCGCATCAGCTCGTTGCGCGCCATCTCATCCTGCAGGTGCAGGGCCGCGGCACCGGAGCCGAACTCTTCGAAGATCACCAGCGAGATGCCGTCGGCGTAGACCTCGAACGGCACCGGCAGATGCTGCCAGCGGAAGTCGCCGCCGAGGGCATTGACGAGGCGCGCGAGCGCGTCCATCAGGTAGATGACCGGCGGTAGGGCTTTCACGTCGGCGGCCGACAGCAGGCTGGTCTTGAGACGCCGACGGCCCACCCCGAGCGAGGCCGCCAGCTGGGAGAAGATGGACAGCGGGTTCTTGATGTCGGGGCCCGACTGCAGGATCTTGTTGCGCCGCCGCAGAATAGCGTTCAACCGGCGCAGTTCGCGTGACGTGGCGTAGGTCGACGGCAGCGTGCGCGACCGGCAGATCTCACCGTCGAGTTTGTCGAACAACAATTGCTGCGAGGACATCCCGACGAAGCCTTCGTCGAGGGCTTCGGTCAGCATCGACTCCATCCGCGCGAGTTCGGTCGCCGTCGGGCGGATGTCCTTGCGGGTGGACCGGTCGAGCCCCATCGTGGCTGCCCGCATGTCGGAGTGGCCGATGAACGCCGCCACGTTGGGGCCGAGGTTCAGCTCCTCGAGGGCCGCCACGTACTCCTTCGGGCTGTTCCAGGACCGGGCTTGGTCCAGCCCCTCGATGACGTATTGCCGCGGAATGGCCTCGACGCGGCCGAAGATGTCGCCCGCGTCGACGTTGTCCAGATACACCGTGGACAGCGAACAGGAGCCCAGCATCACGGTCGTCACCCCATGCCGTAGCGACTCGGTAAGTGCTGGCTCGCATAGCGTTTCGATGTCGTAGTGGGTGTGGATGTCGATGATCCCGGGGATCACCCATTGCCCGGTCGCGTCGATCACATCGGCGCCCGTCGTGTCCAGCGGTCCGTCGGCGACGGTGGCGACGCGCCCATCGCGCACCCCCGATGGTGCGAACCGCCGAGGGTGCGCCGGTTCCGTCGAACCAGCGTCCGTTCATGATCACGGTGTCGTACTGCATGTTTCGGGCCTCCTGGTTTGCAGTGATCATACACACCTCAGATAGTGTCTCGTCACCGGTTGACCGGATATCGGCCGCCGATTCCGGGCCGGCCACGCGCATCAGCAACGATCCGGTTAGCTGCGACGATATGATCGAGCGGTGATGACGACCGACGACACGTTCGCCGCCCGCTAACGATGCGCAGTCACGGCTGGGCGGGAAACACGCCCTCCTCCGACGAAGAGGCGATCGAGCGGATCCTGGATG